>LGAG01001433.1:110804-125992 GCA_001278395.1 Lerema accius
CATGTAACGCTCCGTAACGTTTTTCTGTACCCTCCTTTTCTGTTCCTAAACGTTACGTAACAGCTAAATGACAATTTGTAAATTAAAATGTTGCCATTTTCCCGACTTAGGAGAATTATATTGCCTAGTTTTTTTAGCATAATAAAACAATGTTACGTAACGCGTTATTCATAATCTATGATAACGCATTATAACATTTTACAAGAGCCCCCTCCACCTAAATTGCGTTATGTACTACTTGAACAGCGCCTTTAATATAAAATTTCCATGACGGTAGACAAATATTTTTGAAATATTAAACAATCTTACCCCTCCCCTAATCCGGGTCTAACCCTGGTTTACCCATCAAATCACACAATAACCAATGAATCATACAACATCCCAAAAAACCGCTAGAATTAACCCTAAAATGTCCAAACATACAATCTGGTCATATCATTCGTTCCTTAAGTGAATGAGTTATATGAAGCCCCTGTCACATATATAACGTACGTGAAAACTTGTATCTGTTAATAAGTTATTATGGAATATTTTAAAAAATAAGAACATTTATTTTGTCTGTGGTCTATTTGACAGGATATAGCGTTGGCGCGAATTTTGACCTGTGCAAATGTAATAATAATATTATAAGATTTTCATCTGTGTGAGTTTGTGTTTGTCTATGGGTTCGTAGCTCCCTATTTAATATCATAAACGTACCTAACTAAATTTTTTTTCCTATTAAATGTAAAAGGGTAATAAAAAATTCAATTGCTGTTCGTTAGTCTCGCTAAAACTCGACTCGAAAACGGCTAAACCGATTTGGTAATTTCGGTTTTGAGTTATTTAGTAGTATTAATGGTAAGTAATAAAAAAAATCACCTTTTTAAATGATTCTGAGTTGGTACGAAGTTTGTCAGGTCAATAGTAGTTATTACAAAAATATTTTTGATAATGCATAATAATTGTAGAGTCACTTATACTAAATAACGGAATCTTATAACACTATTTGTACACGAAAATATAAAAAAAACTTATCACTTAAACCACACGACAAGATTGTCGCAAGATAAAAAATGCCAGTGCGATTTTACCGAGAGATATAAATTGCCAGGTCGAATCAATGTGGGGCTCACAACACATGGACGATTTAAAAACTATTTAACGGATTTACAGGCTTACGATCTCATCTGTGGATAATGGAAAGGTCCTTGAATACATTTAAGTATGTGAGCAAAAGTAAGTATGTATTGTGTACCTACGCTATTTTTAAAACAAGCAACAATTAAGTTTCAAATAAAATCGTCTTTTCATCTTTAATGGGGTGTAAAAAAGTGTATAAAAGTGCCCTATTTCGTTGTACTAAAACCGCACAGGAGGTAGCAAGATAAATAACATGTAGTTGGGTAAATACAGGCAGATACGCCTTTTTTCTGATTTAGGCAATATAATATAACTAGGAAAAGATTCTTTGTTACTATCGAAGGCAGAGCTAATCCAACCTTTGTTCTGTTAGTGCATATTTATTACAAAAATGTCATCAAAAATTTTCAGGGTACTAATTGACTATCAGCAATTTTGTTCGACAAAAGACTTTATTCTTAAAGATATAAAGAATAATGCAAAATTCAGATGAATCAGTTAAGTCGTTCTCGAGTTATCGTCTGTTAAATATGGGATAAATCTTTTTAAAAATGTATATTGTTAGAGATGAGCGACACATGACCGTCAAAATGTCACAACCCAATTAAATGCTCACGTAATACCTAATATAATGTAATTGGCTTTCTCTTAATAAGACCACCAATGTTGTAATCTAGGATTAAATCTAGCTGTAACTTCCAAAAAAGATAAATAAAATAAAATAAAATATCATTTTTGAAATTATCATCAGATGTTCATATAAATTAGTTTTAAGCCTGAATCAAACTAAATTAAAATCAGCGGTAAGAAAAAACAAAAAAAGGATTCAAAAAGCTACACCATGAATCACTACAGTAAAATTAGTAGTATTAATGATAATAACTGACGGCCAGTGATTCATTCTATTCTATACTGTTATCGTAATGAACCGTGAATATTGTATTGAGCGTCACAAAAGCATTCAAACGAGGTGTAAGAAAATTGAGCCTTCCCATTCAAGTTGATTTGAATAACTAAAATTCAAAGCAAATGTGCCTTTTGTATACCTTTTAGCTGTGAGCTCAGAGGAATGAAATTGGCCTTGGCAGGTGGGGGGGATGATAAATAGTAAAATATTTGATGACATAATATTTTTATCCTGTTAACACTGAAAGTCATCAAATAAAGAAAGAAAAATACGCAGTTTCACTAGAATTGGGTTAAAATCTGAAAAACTTTCTGATGCTAATTTGAATGGCTTATAATATCAAAAACTGGCCGAAGTCATCATAGATACTACCGATCATATAACCAGGAGAAGATCTATTATATTTCTGGTTTTAAAATAATTGTAGTTAATAATAATAATGACATTTGATCACTTAAATGCTTAACTTTTCTAATAACAACACTAAAATCCAATCTTAAAAGATATTTCTAAATACATAGTTCTTGTTAAACACATTTTTTTACGACTCAAATTCACACGTATGGCGCCAGAGACAAAAAAAAAAACAAAAAACTCGTGTTGTAAATTAAAATACTAAAATAAATTAAAAATAAAACCTATTTGCATGTGTTAATGCCACAAAAAGAATGGAATTTCAAACGCTGGTGTAAAGAACCTTTGTTGGACGAATGATTGAATGACGAACGAATGAGTTCCTTATTTGAATGAAGGATTAGTCGGAGTTTTATTTTTTAAGATGACGGGTCAAATTACGGAATTCGCGCCTTTTATATTGAAGTGTTAAAATGAGGTTTGAATTCCTTTTTAGTTTTAATTTTTTTAAGTATTTATGCTTCTTTAATATCTTAATATGAAATGTACTGACATAAGTTTTTACATATTGTGCTGTGTTAATGTTTTTACCCGATTCCACTTACAGGTGAGTAATGTTTTTCGATAGTTTCAGTTAATTTTTTTGAAGTTAGTTTACTTTTTTTAAATTACGGTCCAAATCCTACAAGTAATTTCGGAGCTACATTTTGGATAATCAAACCCACATACATTTAAACATACATGGATCTATGAACTATTTTGTATATTTATTTTTGAAGCCCTTTTAGATAATCCTAATCCTTTGGAAACATACATAGATACATACATACATACACAACATTTAGAATTGATAGCCTCTTTTTAAAGTCGATTAAAAATAGATTATTAATTTCTCAGTAGCCAATCCTATTAGCATTAATTAACACTTCATTTCACTTAGACCTTCAAAAACCTTCAAGAACGCCACAGTTCGACAAAGTTCGATAGATATCGATCGCAGATCGCCGATAACCCACCTCACATAGACCACCGGAGTGTTAACAAAATATCATAAAATTTTATCTAATCTGTCATCTTTCTGTTAAAAAAGGTATCGCTGTATCAAAGATCGTTTGAAAAACGCTTTTATTACGTCAGCAGTTTTAAAGGGGGGAAAGGGAGGGGGAAGGGGTAAACCCTTTAAGGGTTTAATTAAAAAAATAGTTGAATTAGGTTTTTCATCTCTTTCAACCGTAAACCCAATACGAATTTGCAAACTGCTTGCTGTAAAATTTGCTTTATTTCCATACAAATTTCAATCCCCTATTGCCCCCCCTTAAAGTGTGAAATTCCAAAAATCCGTTCTTAGTGCTCCCCTACACTCTAAAAGGAACCTCTGTGCCAAGTTTCATGCTTCCAGGTCTACTCGTTTAGGCTGTAGCGTGTCTGTCAGTTAGTTAACATTTTTATTAATTATGATTTATAATTATATTCGTTATGTAAGCTAATTAGTTCCGAAGACGAAATAAATTATTTGAATTGAATTTGATTTTGAAAAATAAGCATAGGAAAGACCCCCACTTAGACTGATTACGTAATACTTAAACAGCCTCTAATATCATAGATATTCCAAGTTAGTACGGTATACCATTCTGTTACTATCGGAACTGTGAACGGATGTGTTTTATGACATTGAAATAAATATGCGGATGTCGTTTTTATGATCAATTATCAATAAAAAATCAATATTGTGTGATGTTATTTACCTTTGTAGAACAATCAATGTAGGTATACCTCGTTTTTTTCGTCGTGATTTAAAAAGTAAACAATCTTGGCACTACTTTTATTTATTTCATTAATTTAAGAATTATACAGTTTATTTTAACATTAAATTATTGTTTATTCTTTAATTTTTTTTATTGTGTCTGTCTTATTTTTAAATCGATAATTACAATAAAAAGATACTGTAAGATTGTTTACTTTTTAAATCACGACAAAAAAAAGGGGTTTAGGCTACTTTTTGGCGCAGGCGGTGCCGCGGGCGACCCCTAGTCTATAAATAAAACATACATAACAAACCAAGAATTACCTACTAATAAAGTTGTCGTAAAACAAATGTATAAAACCACATGTTACAAAGAATTACATTACTGTCATATTGAGATGTGACAGACAGACAGACCGCAGACAGTTGTGGTCGAAATCAATGCATTTACACTTTTATTGCGGTTTTACCACACTTTTATATGGAACGACACGATTAAGGAACGATTACGACACGATTTGTCGTACGACATTATGTTAGATTTTACGTGGTAAGTAAAATCAATTGATTGTTATTAATTAATAGATCGTCTGCTAGTTAATGTTGGTAATTTCTTAGACAATCGGGCGGACATTTTCTGGACCTTATTTTATAGATACTAATTATTAAAGCTGAAGAGTTTGTTTGCTTGAACGCGCTAATCTCAGGAACTACGGGACCGATTTGAAAAATTCTTTTAGTGTAAGATAGTCCATTTATCGAGGCAGGCTATAGGCTATATAACATCACGCTAAGATGAAGAGGAGAGGAGAAATAATAAAGATAAAGGTCGTACCATGTGGGTAAGATAAAATTTAAATAAATCGTGCATTATAAAATGCCTTTTGTGACACCAACCTAATTTTCACAAACAAAGCAAAATAACCCGTATCTCTATCTAATAAGGTTCATTTATTAGAACTTAATCAACTGTTTTAAATTGAGCTGTTCATAGGATTACGGTTAGTCATAGTTAGTGATTAATTATAACATAATTGTCTTTGTGTCTGTTCTTAGGTATTTAGGTTGTCTAAAATTAGTTTGTTGTGAAATGCCTATTTTACTATGAAGGTGTAGCACTAAGGCAAGATCAAATAAAATGCAATATCTTTAGTAAGTAAAGAGTTAAATTTTGGCATAGTTAAAGTTTACATGGGGAAAATGTGCTGAATTTTTTTATGTAATGTATGCATTGTAAATACAGAATTCCGACTTCACTCCGTTCTTTTAATCTAAATAAATAGATTAAACTCTATTTCCCACACAAATTAAAAACCAATAAAAAACAAAATGGCTCCAACATTTTTGTAATGTAAACAAAAATATTGTCCCAAAAAAACAATATTCCAATTTATAATCCATCAACAACATTCACGCTTGACTATTTTTTTAAACAATTATCCTCGAAAAATGATTTTCGAAAACAATTTTAAAACGAATAAACGAACAATTGAAATCAATTGCGCGGGACGATTTCTTGTTTCGCGCGCAATTTTTCAACATGGCGGCCGTACAGATAAAAAATACTATTATTTTTTTAAAGCCCAGTGTTGACTATGATAACACCCGCTGATTGCTTTATTTCAATGCAAACAGATGGAAATATGAACTGTGTTTATTAATTTATTAAAAAATAATACGTTACCAATCCATTCGACTGTTCATATTGTTTAATAATTGAGATTTAACACTTGTGCATTTTTAAAATTGTAATCACGGGATTTGATTGACATTCAATATGATTTTCGCAGCTTTATTAAAAGTTTCGAATAACAGGTATCTGAAATTAATTTATTGTATATTGCCAATGATATTATAAATACTAGTACAAAAATGCAGATATTATGTTATAAGTAACGCGATACGAAAACAAACCTGCTTAATTTCTTTAAAGTACGAATGAGACAGCAAATACTTATCATAAAAGACAATAACGAAACACTATCGATTGTTTAATAACCACGTAATATATCCATATCATAATAAAAAACTATATTTTTTTATTCTAAATGTTAAAAGAACTTTTTCTTTTCCAAAATTTTGACTTTAATTCAGCAACATTTTGGTGTTAAAAATATTTTTTTTTTATCAGAGATATTGACCGCCACATTTTAAAACTTTGCTCCGCAAATAAGAGGTCTGTAGATGTACTGTAATCAGTATTCAATCTGCATCCACACAATTTATTTGGTAAACTTTATCAATATAAGAAACGTGGCCAAAAGCGAAGTTGACTTAAATGAGGATTCCGTATAAACATATTATTGTCCAATGTAAGTAAAAAAAATAAAACTTTTAGTGGTTTTTTTTTTCTAAAAAATAGTTTTTTGACAATTTTTATAATTCTAGATTAACGATTAAAGGTGATTCTTTAAGTTTTAATTTATTTATGAATGTCAAAATATTATGACAATTATACGATTCTATCTCTAGATTGTATATATGAATTGTGTACATGTGTGTAAATAAAAAAGTAGCATCAAAATCGATTCATCCAAACTATACTATACATAAAAACTGAGAAACACAGAGAGATACTTCAACTTTTTACAATAATGTGATTTCAAACAAATCGAAAAACTTTTTTCTTTATACTGCCAGAACTCTAAAAACCTTTTTTCTCACTACACTACAGAAAACAAAAACTCCTTAATACAGATATGTTTAGTTTATGATTTTGATAACACAAGACTGATTTACAATCCGCATTTCGATGTTTCCCTAACAAGGAATCATCCGAGCCTTGCATCCCGCTCTGACGCCCTACGTTAGAAAGAGACAGCGCCATTTGCAATATCTGAACTTAATTCATTTCGACATACCAACGATAAGAGATAACAAGCCAGAATCATATATCTCCATTCCGTTTGTTTAAATTCTTCGCAATCAACTAAATGCAAGGTAAATTGAGCTTTGTGTAGTGTATTTAATGTTTAATTTTGGTTCGAGGTTGATTTACCCCGGTGTACCCAATCTAAATTTTGGGCGGGCCCTGTTTTGAAATATAAGTTGCAGACACGAATATAGTCTGAGAGCTTGCTGAGAAATTTAGTGAATGAATGACTAAGTGAATGAATGAATGTATTTTTATTTGTTGCAATATAGGTACAGATAAGGTAAAACAGTAGTAGAACCACAGACCAAAAAATATATAGACGTAGTCTTTAAAACAAAAAAGCGCAGTACGGAAAAACAGAACGTTACAAATGATAACGTTTCCCGGTACATTACTCGACAGACCATGCTCGGTGACATACGTCAGATCGTAAAAAAAGAAAAAAATTTGCTCAATTTTTGGCCTGAATTTGTATTAGTAAGTGGACGAAATGTTCGGTTCATTTTAGATAGTGACAAAGTTGACAATCCATGTAGCCGCCGGAGTGCCGTCGAATTAGTCCTGGGTTTGATTCCCAACTGTGTGCTCATCTTGCTCCACTGCCCCGGCGAGACGGGGAATCCTACTGTGTTGCTATGAGCTAGAGTTATTTATTTAATAATGATTTTCAGTTTGTATTCCATACGTATTAATATTTAGACATTGCTTACGTGTAAGTAGTATAGTATAATATTCTTGGATGACTTCACTTGGTGGCAGACCTAGATAAGTTTCATCGCCGACTCCTAGACTATAAACTCGTAAATAGTAACCAGCGAATCTGATTGATGAACCAGTGGCCAGTTCTTTAATTACTTTATACGGAAAGGTTTACAGAGCAACCAAAAAATATGCAAGAATCGCGATTAAAACTTTGATAAATATTGATATATTTTACAAGGGACCAATGGGTTATTTAGAGATGACGTCACCACTAAGGAGGGGGGTTACTTGATATAGGTAATAAATATGCTTATTTTAGCTGCCAAACTAGCTTATAGCTTAAATTATAGCCTAAGTTAGGTACTTTCACGTGTTCAAATCTGTCAAGTAATTTAAACTGTAGAGCGTGCCTTAAAAATTGACATACATACATACATGCACTCAAACATTACCGTTCTTCTGATGCATTCGGGTAAAAAAAACCTAAGTAGATCCCTTATAGTCAACATCAGCGCCATCTATATAGTATTTACTGTTGTCATACAAAGGATCAGGAGGCGGGCGGAGCCGGGTCGGAAGCTAGTTTGTTGTTATGCAGACGTGACAATATTTCAAAACCTTTACTAGATTAGAATGGATAAGACAATTGTAGAGTTACGAAAACTATACATGTATATTTCGTGTTATCAAGGGCGGTTCTACCTAAAGGCTTTTTGGGCTTCAGTCCAGGGCCTCATAGATTCTAAGGGTCTCCGGGCCCCATTAAAAATCAAAAGTATCATTAAAATCGGTTAAAGGGGTAAACTTTAGTATTGAAATATAATTATTTTAATCAGCCGATTATTTTTCCCGATACCTAGGTAGACACTTCATTTTTTTTTTACGATCTGACGTATGTCACCGAGCACGGTTTGCCAAACAATGCATCGGGAAACGTTATCATTTGTTATTATCGTTATAATTTTCCCTGCTACGCTTTTTGTTCCGAAGGCTGCGTCTTTATATTTTTTGGTCTGGGACCACATTTTTCAGTCGGAAAAATTCGTTGCTAGTCAGTTGACATTACAGACAGGTCTATAGAACGAGTCTATAGTCTATAGTTTGACATAATGAGTTATGGTCAAATTTCAACCACAGAGCTGTTTCGTTACTAATAATATTTGTAGTCCTAGAATTACAGTCTGTCTGTATGTACGTCTGTCTCATCCATATGACGTCATCATAAGGCTGTTTACAGACCACAGTGCACAATAGCGTGGTATTGTAATGAGCTGCGCCTACGCATGGTGACTCTGTTAAGCACTTTATTTCCACAAGGTCTTAAGTTATAGGAGATAGCGATTTTATTGTCTTTAGAGGCTGTATTTACGTGATATTTTTTTGGCATTATTATTTTTACGGCAACCCATAGCTGTCCCACTGCTGGGCGAGACCTCCTCTCACAGTACAGGTCATAGTCCACCATAGTACAAGTGCGGATTGTCAGACTTCACACAGCTTTGACAACTGTATGAGAACTGTCAGGAGTGCAGGTTTATTCACGATGTTTGATCACCGAAGCAAGTGATCATTAGTTTCTAATACACATAACTTAGAAAATAGAGGCGTGTCGGGGATCGAACCCAGAAACTCGGGTGTGGGAAACTATTGTTCAAACCAGCCGTATTACTTGCTGATTTTTACTAATACTTATCTATATTAATAATTTCGTGCAGGGGTACGGTAGACTCGATCGAAACCTTATATGAATAACAAAACATAAAAAAATAATGATTTCGAGTCGACAACATAATTATATTCGCAAAATTCGGATTGTGGAGTATTTCGTTAAATTGTTATGGCACTGACAAACAAACCGCAGTCGCCATTTTAGTTAGATGACAAACGTTCCGTTTCACATATAAATAAAATGATCTGTCATAAACCTTATGTGGCAGACGAAATTTTACGCGAGCGAAGCCGCGGGCAACAGCTAGTTTATTTCTTATTGCCGCTATCGCTTATAACTTAGACCATACATTTCCTGTCCCATAACGCTAAGTTAGTAAGTCCAAACTTCATAAAGAGCTATATCGAGTGGTTATAACCGCTTACATTAAAATATCATATGTTTAGATTACCTACTGCTTGTTTTAAATGACTTTCGTTTATAGATGGACGATATTCAGACCAGTATAATGTCAATTAAAGGGTTATTAGGCCGTCATTTAGTGGTTTTAACGTTAGGGCAGGTTAGTAAATATTAGTAGTCCAGTTAGTAATCGTTAGTATTAGTTGAACTTGGTAAAGAAGCGATGCTACTTCTGAATACATAATAATAATTATAGTCACCCATAACTGTCCCACTGCTGGGCGAGATCTCCTCTCACAGTACAGGTCATAGTCCACCATAGTACAAGTGCGGATTGTCAGACTTCACACAGCTTTGACAACTGTATGAGAACTGTCAGGAGTGCAGGTTTGTTCACCATGTTTGATCACCGAAGTTATTAATTAGTTTGTAACGCACATAACTTTTTGTAAATACGAGTATTGGGGTTTTAACTCAGGAATTACTTCGGGAAACCATCGTTAAAACCATTAAGCTATCTCTAATAAAGGGTGGACTCTTAAACCTAACATACAAGCCTAAAGGTCCTATTAGTAATAAAAACTATAATATCCTTACTCAGAACGATAATTCAAGTGGACATTTATGATCTTACAAAAGCAATCGCAAATGAAATGTCATGCAAATCTTGTGCGGACCGATTCTTAAATCATTTCTGAGAATACCACTACGTTTGGTCTTGTTTACGGAAATAATATTCCCTTTAAACTCACTAGTAACTCGAATTTGATTCGATTTTGAAGTGTATGATTGTATTACGACTTAAAAGACATTGTTTCCATGTATGTTAAAGACCTATTTTTAATCTAATTTAGAGGATAGGTATTGAAGTTAAAATGAGTAAGGAAATTAGTGTTTATAACTATAAAAAATATTTTTAATAATTAAGCAAGTTTTTAGTAAATAAGTTAATTATGACTAATATTTCGACTTCGTGAGTGTAAATGTATTTTAGTCAGTGTATTGCAAATAATTACATACATTTGCGTTATATTTAATTTTCGTAAGTTAGGTGTTTAAAAAGCTAAATAGCTCGTTACAATAATTCAACTCTCTTGCAACATTACAATAAGCTTAGGATTTCAATTGAGTGTATTTAAACAAAAAGCGAATTCAAAATCGAATTGAGTTCAGTATCGATTTCAAATCGAGTTTCAACAGTAGTTAACATCCCAATAATAATTTATGAGGTGCTTTATAAATATCTTGAAAATATAATTACAGGTGTCGAGTGGTTAAAATTGGCGGGTGTTTATGAGTTATGACTATCCGTTTAACTGAACTGCATTATTTTATGACTAGACATTTGAGGGGCGGGAAGACCAGAATTTTTTTTTTGTTTTTTTTTCATTTTTTCGTTTTTTCTTGTTGAAGTTTATGACAGATGTAAGGTATTGTTACAAAATTAACTTTTTAATTAACTAAATGACCAGGCAGATGTTGTTCTACAACTCATTTTCTTTTTTAGTCGATCACTTAATTTCCACATCAAGTACTCCCGATTTTCAATTTTCATGTACCTTTAGTAAATGCTCATCATATTGGACAACTTTTGCTATGACGATGTTTCAATAACTAATAGTTTGTCTGGTCCGTTGAAGTATCTCGACAACAGCACCACCTGCCGGGTCCAATTGTGGTTCTAAACCACACTCAGTGCCTCTAAATTATACAAAAAATATTCTTTATTAAATGTATCCATTTAGTTAGTTTTGTTAACTAAGTTAGTTCCTCAGACGAAGTACTTAAATAATTAGATTTTGAAGTCTGGAGGTCATGAATCTAAATATGTTGAAAGTGAAATATAGTTATTAAACAGCGGTTATATTAACAAGCGGTAGCGGATAGCGAGTGGCGGATTTGTTATTTTAATATAAGTACTCTTAGCAACATCATTGATAGCTTAAGGAGCGTACAAGTATGTTTTTTTATGCGTAACACAATTTTTGAAGATTATTGACGTTATTAACAAATAATAACATTTCCCGGTACATTTTCGCGGCAGACCATGCTCGGTGACATACGTTAAGTCGTAAAAATAATAAAAAGTAGACTTCACTTTTTTGTCCTGAATACGACTGGGTCTATAATACTTTTTGGTTTGAGAAAGAGTTATATAATCAAATTTCATACGAGAGCGGGCACTTACGTACTTATAAATCGCTCCGCTCATGACTGTGTCCCGACGTTTACATTGACCCAAACGCCATATTGTAATTATGACGAAACAATTAGTAATTAAGGCAAGTAATTACTGTAAAATCATGTTTTGATTGCGTACTTTACGCCCGGTGAAGTAGAATTCAGAATAATGCCCTTGGAAGGTGTCTTTATTGAATTATTATTAGAATTAATTTGTATTTAAAAATGTACATGTACTAGTTGGCCGGGTATACGTTGTTCAGCAATAATTTTTATGTCATATAATTTTGTGCAATATAATTATGTTATTATAATTTGTTTGAAACGTTTTTTACAAGCTTTTATTTAGTTTCACCTGTCCGGTGTTTGTAATCAAATCTTGCAAGCTAAATTTCACCCACTTCCCGCTGTCCGATTGAGCTAAAATTTTACACACTGGTCCAGTCCTGATGACAATGCATGTTTATAATAAGCACGATGTGATACTGCTACCAGGATTGGCTCCAGACGATTGAACTGTTCAACGGTTAATAGTAGGGACTTGAAATTTTGCATTTTAACTTTTGAGTTCTTTTTCTTATTAACAAGTAATAAAAGCTCGTTTAAAAAAATATTTTTTAATTTTACTTGTTTTGGTTATATTTTGTTTGAAACGTTTGTTGATTAGTTTTCCACATCTGGACCGACCTAAGACTCCTGATCTTAAATTTTCGTGAATCGGGGCGTTATTTAGGCTTTATTTTATTTAAATCAGTTCACTCTATCAAAAGTTATTAAAATTTAAAGTTTGTATGAGACGTGGTCAGCCATGTTGAAAAAATATACAAGAGTAATAGTCATTCATTTTAACCTAAAATATATACCGAAGCGAAGCGCGACGAGTCCTCTAGTAAATAAGAAAACCTGTTTTAGTTACCCACTTGACCTGTAGTGATGTCAATTATAATGTCGATATTACGGCAATTTGGAAGCCGAAAGCGTATCGATAGTCGGTTAACGATATTCTAGTGCTGGCATAGGAAGTTACAAAATGTTTGTATGCAAAGCAGGGTGTGTGGATAACGCCTTTATAGTCGGCTTGGAGTGGATTTGGTAGAAATATTAATGTTATAATAATGTCTACGTGAATATGAAAATAATTTTTTTCTTTCTTTCTTTTAAAAAGCAAGTTTCATTGACAAGGGGGGGGTTAATAGTTGTAATAAATCTCTTATGTAGCAATATTCGTTTTGACTAAATGTATATTTTATGTATTATTGATTATGTTAAATGATTGTGAACAGCAATCACTGTTAATAATATTATTATGTATTTGACGTTGCAAACTGTATCCTAGTCAAATGTTAGTTCTCAAAACGTCAAGCGTACAGGTCATAGTCCACCATAGTACAAGTGCGGATTGTCAGACTTCACACAGCTTTGACAACTGTATGAGAACTGTCAGGAGTGCAGGTTTGTTCACCATGTTTGATCACCGTAATTAATAAGGTTTAGTATTTCTTATTGTATTAATGATAAAGATGTTGGATATGAGTAGTTCTGCTTTCAGTTCCGTTCAGGTTAGAGTTAAAATTTCATAAAAAATGGTATAGTATTGTATATTTTTTTTTTAAAGACGTGCGGGGGAGTTTCTTTTTCCCGTTTTTTCTGCTCCACATTAAAGCATCTTTACGAAATGGGAGTAGATTAAAACTAAAACTTGACACTACTTTTATTTATTTAATTAATATTTAAAAATATTTAGAAGTATACAGAAATATATTTTAACATTAAATTATTGTTTATTCTTTATTTTTTTTTTCTGTCTGTTTTATTTTCAAATCGATAATTACAATAAAAAGACACTGTAAGATTGTTTACTTTTTAAATAACGACGAAAAAAACGAGGTATACAAGCCAATACATTCTAACCGTAGTACAGTATTAAGAATGCGCGCCGAAGACTCCGAAATTCGGACAGCTCGGAACTGCTTTATCGTTTCCGCTGTGACGTCACTACTGTAATGACGTCACGAAAAAAAATGAAAGTTACCTACCTAAACCTTATTTTGAGAATGTAAAGCTTCATACAAATATCTAATAATGTGGCGTTGTTTATTTTATCATTAAATATTATTAGAGGAGTTACTTTCTGGTCGAAATTTGACCATAAAATATTACCTATGTCGAACACTATAGACTCCTTAATATCCTCGGATGGAAGATATAACGTGCGTATGTGTGCTAGTGTGTACTTTGTTTTATTTTATGTATAATTAAGAGGTACCGATACCGAGCATGGTTTAGGACCACAATAATTTGACCTGAAGTTATAAAAAATAAAATAAAACTATAAACTCATAAACCCACACTAGGATTCCGTGTTGTGGGTGCTATGGATAACATAGACACACAAACATACACCTAGACCGAACACAAACATTAAATTCATCATTAAAATTTTGGCTCTGCTGGGAATCGAACCCAGGACCTTTTGAACAGCGATCTGGCGTGGTAACCGTTGCGCCATACAGGTCGTCAAAATAAAGATTCAAGGGACCAGACAAACTATTAGTTATTGAAACGCTGTCATAGTAAAAGTTGTTCAATATGATGAGCATTTACTAAAGATACATGATAATTGAAGGTCGGGAGTACCTGATGTGGAAATCTAAGGGATTCCAAATTATATGAGAAAACATTTTTTCGGTGGCAGTTTATTACAATTCAGTGACGAATTGAATAGAATGTAGACAGAACTAGAAAAGACATAGAAATAATAAAATATTCGCACTCATACATGATATTATTATAAAGTTAGAAGTTGTTATAGCAGTGTTCTGTGATTCACAGAGATATAAAATATCTAGAAGAGACATACATATATCATCATCGTCATCATTGCAACCCATAAATGTCCCACTGCTGGGCTCGGGTCTCCTCTCACAGTGTGAGGGGTACAGGCCATAGTCCACCACGCTGGCCTAGTGCGGATTGTCGGACTTCACACACCTTTGAGAACTTTATGGAGAACTCTCAGGTGTGCAGGTTTCCTCACGATGTTTTCCTTCACGGTAGCAAATGATAATTAGTATCTAATACGCACATAACTTTTTTAAATCAGAGGTGCGTGCCGTGGGATTTGAACCCAGGATCTCCCGTTCGAGAGACCAATGTTCAAACCACTAGGCTATTACTGCTTTTATTTATACATATTATATTATGCTCGAAAAAAATTACCTTCCTTACGCAA
>LGAG01001433.1:126431-145213 GCA_001278395.1 Lerema accius
GCTCGAAAAAAATTACCTTCCTTACGCAATAGGATAAAAAGGAGCACAAATTTTACTTTGACGACCCGTATTGTGCAATGATTACCACGCCTTATCGCCGTTTAAAATGTCTTGGGTTCGATTCCCAGCGGAGCCGTTTAAATGATGAATTTAAGTTTCTGTTCTCGGCCTGCGTTTATGTTAGTGTTTCTGTGTCGTCCATGGCACCCACAGGGAATCCTAGTATGGGGCTATGAGTGTATAGCGTTATTGTTATTATTATACTTTTACTTTTAAATAAGCAAAATATTAAAATAGGTACTATTAAATCACGACGAACAGTCACTTCAATAATCCTACATTATAATAAAATTGAAAGTTGGGGGGGCTCTGTTTGTCCGTGTTTGAAAGAGCATCACGTAAAACTACTGATTTGACAGAACAATAGATGAAATACATAAATAATCCTGAACTTGGGGCGTTATTTATGCTTTATCTTATTTAAATCAGTCCACTCTATCAAAAGTTATTACAATTTAAAGTTTGTATGGGACTTCTCTAACTGACGTGACTGACAGTTGACGTGGTCAGCCATATTGAAAAAACATACAACAGTAGTAGTTATTTATTTTAACCTAAAAAATACACCGAAGCGAAGCGAGGGCGGGTCCACTAGTAAATTAATAAAACATGTACAGACAGCAGAAACGCGTTGAAAAACGAAGAGCAATCTAACGACCGATCGATTAGTGGAGTGAATGCTGACGGTACTTCCAATTCTATCGTTTACACGTCAAATATTAGTCTGTCTGTCTGTACCAGGTCTGGTTAGGTCTTTTTTGGGCGCTTTGAGTGTATTTAGCTGGGCGATTCTAAAAGCTTGCGTGAAAACCTGTAATGCGTATTGGTTAATGCTGAATCGCCGTGCAGTAGGTCCTGGATTCGATTTCTAACGAGGCAAAAATTTAAATCATGAATTTTAGATTTTGTTTTCGGCGTGGGTGTCTGTTCTTTGTTTGTTTGTATGTATGTATGTGTGCGTATGTAGCTTTACCTGATAATTAATTTTATGACTATAATCATACAAGTATAATTTTATTACAATAACTAGTTGACCTAGCTTCGTACCGCCTCCGAATTATAAAAAAAGATGACTTTTTTTATAATTACTCACCTTTTAAACCTTCCTTGGACTTCTACAAATAATTTAAAACCAAAATTAGCCAAATCAATCCAGCCGTTCTTGAGTTTTAGCGAGACTAACGAACAGCAATTGATTTTTATACATACCTATAATAAAAAAGAAGATTGTAGACATGTGTGACTGTCATCTAACAGCCGCACTAGCTGGCCGGGTTGAAGCACGGCGGCTATAGAATGACGTCACTAGCGGACACCATCCTACCGACCAACAGTTGATTCACTTACACCATCACAGATCGACGTAAGCACTAAAGAGCTTTAGAAGTCACATGACAGTTAAAAATATAATGATTTCAGTATCAAATCTTGCTAATTAGGTCTTAATTCCTTTGCACCATACTCAGATAATCATTAGGCAAAGAGTAACAGCAAAATGCCGTATAAATTTGACATTTTCGACTTTAACGACTCTTTACCTTTTCTTATTGCGTACTTCATACATCTTTGTTGTTTTACATTGCATCTGTTTAGCTTGCATTTAAGGATAACTCGGAGGATTTGCTGAGTGGAAATCGTCCTTATGGGAATAAAGTTAAGGTTGAAATTAGATTGGGAACTAAACGCTCATTTTCCAAAGCGTCATCTCACTCAAGAGCTCTCAAATTAATTTACTCAAAGCTGCAAACGAATTAAAATACAGAATTTTAGGGCTAAAAGAGGTTTTTGGGATCGCTCCTTGAAAATTGTTCTTTTTAACGAGTAGTTATCTTTTTTGTTCTAAGTTCTTCTGCTTGAGTTTATGAGAGCTTTGATTTTGTAATTTAAAAGCTCTGTGAAGCTCTGTATGTTATTATTACAGGGTTGTCTTCTATCCTAGGGAGAGTGCAAAAGTCCTATTAGTAAATTATTGGACCCGCCTTCGCTCCAATGTATGTTTTTTCAATATGGCTGACCACGTCAACTGTCAGTCACGTCAGTTATAGAAGTCCCATACAAACTTTAACTTTTAATAAAGTGAGGTATTTTTTTTTCTTTTTTTACGATCTGCCACTGATACCTCGCTTTTTTGTTCCGAAGACTGCGTCTATAATACCTATATTTTTTGGTCTGTGAGCTATAGTTAGTCAGTGAGTTAAACATTCCTTCATAATTGTAAATCTAATTCGATCAATCCAAGTTTTAATCAACACCGGAATTTACTGAAACTATTTTTGTTGTCATTTTTTTTAACTTTAAATGTCCGGGGAAACCCAAAATTTTGCTTCAATATCCAGGGCTTTCGAAAGGTTTACGATCAATTTAAGTTATGACAGCCCTAAATCATTCTTTTGAAGGCCGTTTTTTCAGCATACAAATTCTGTATATGCTTGCTTGAGTAAAAAAATTAATAAAACATCTAAAATCAAAAAAGTCAGTTGCTCTAATCGTCTCTACTACCTAGGAGCTTCAAAGACTAATACTTTTTTTTTATTCTTCCTATTACGTTATAGGTAATTCCTTTTATATTTCCAATATCCACGGATAGTAAAACATACAATTTTAAACTAATTGACATGAATAAGTCACTTTTGCTACCATACGGGGGCAATAAAAACATAATGATAACGAAATCAAGGGATACATTTCGGCGTTGTAGTTTCGAATCTATCGTCTACATTCAAAATTAAATTATACCACTGGATAGCTAAAGGATTGAAGAATTCATTACAATAAGCGAGAATAATGAAAAATCGCGCGCGGTGGAGGGGGAAGCGCTGGCATTTTAAGGTTATATTACGTCGTAAATTTAAATAAAAATATTTTTTTTAAACTAACCTGTAACATAAACGTATTCACGTATAACACACAGCCGTGTCCATGACACAGCTATACCCAAATTTTGAACCACTTCTAGTATTCTAGTATTCTTCTATAACACACATCTTTGTCTAATATTGAGTTACAATTTCTATTGTTAGATATTCTTGGAACTAGAATTCTAAGGATTCGAATACTTCGAAGGTTGATTATGATAACATGACGAAATGAGTGTGCGATGAATGAATCTAGACTTTTTCTGAAATACCTAAGTAGATGATTTGAGTAGATTAAGACTTTTTCAACTATTTCCTTTGATCAGGGTTTCTCAAACTTTTGTCGAATATTGATATTATGACAGTAAAATATCTAAAAGTGGCAGGTGACAGACAGACAGACAGTTGACAATGACATCTGTCAGCTACAGATATTGAACGAGGCTATAGTCTATAGTCGACATAATAAACAATGGTCAATTGCCGACCACATTAGTTCAAACTTTTTTCTCTTTAATTAGACATTCTTTAACAATATAAGTAGGTAATTATGAACAATGAAATTTTTGTAATACCATCTTAATCTTCTTTCTTCAAATCAAACCTACGTTATATGCAAGTATCATTGCGTTCAAAAGTGTTAAATACCTTAGTTTTCAAACGCTACAATAATATAACCTAACGCAGTTTTAAGTGTATTGTAAATTATAATAAAATTATTTATATTAGGTATAAGGTATTTTTATTCTAATTAAAATTTTAAATTCATCTTCATTTATGTATTTGCGTTTTAAACATTACTATTCATTGACTGGATTTAACCTTATTTAAGAGTCTTTTTAGTAATAAATACATGGACATTTTTGTACCTAATAGTCTAATAAAACAAACAAACATACATCCACTCACCCTAAACGCATATACCATCTCTGTTCCGTCATGGTTAATAAAAGAATAATAATAATTATTATAATTATTAATTAACAACAGTACAGCGATAGCCTAGTGGTTTGAATGTTGGTCTCCCGAACCAGAGTTCCAGGGTTCAAACCTCGGCATGCACCTCTAATATACAAACTTATATGAACTTATATGCGTAACAAACTAATTATTACTTGTTTCGGTGATCAAACATTGAACAAACCTGCACTCCTGACAGTTCTCATACAGTTGTCAAAGCTGTGTGAAGTCTGACAATCCGCACTTGTACTATGTTGGACTATGACCTGTATTGTGAGAGGTCTCGCCCAGCAGTGGGACAGTTATGAATTATTATTATTGTAACATAATCACTTGTCTACAGACCTGTACGCGACAGTACCTCTCCCACACTTTTACAAGTTATACCATATCAATCATTCTTTTATCACATGATACACTTACTATGGTGCATACATTATAATTATATTAAACTAAAGATTAGCATAGTATCGGAGAGTACTGCGACTATGAGGTTTTGATACTTGGTAGGTAATATAAACTGGTCGAAGTTTGACCATGATTGATTTTTTTGAGCTCTGTTGTGATTGTGTCTAATAATAAAAAATATAAAAATATTATTATTTTATATAACAATAAGTATAGCTAAACAATAAGTATAGTATACCTGATAGTTTGGTATTATTCAAAAGTTTTTTAAAAGATAGCTGTTAAATATTTTAAAATTAAACGTCTTAGTTAATTTACATTATCTGAAACAAAATCAAAAGTTTAAGCGTTTGCAAGTGCGGAATTTACACAAAATTAAAAATATTTTTTTCTTAATCTTTATTCACAAATCACAGCTACGAGATTTCATTTAAATCCTTTAAAAAATATTAGATTGACAGTTGAATAATTGTGAATTTGACATTTCTAATAATAAGAAAAAAAGATTTTTTAATTACAAACTCACTTCCAAAATATTTCAATGACATCATCGGTAAAATTTACCATTTTTTTTACACCGACTAATTAAACATTTAAACCAAGTATCAAAACTGCTAAACCGCAGTCGATCGACTTGAAATCAATAATAGCCGATACAATCCCTGAAGCAAGATGACCAGGGAATAAATAATGGATGTATCCTATGTTTAGCTTACTGAGTATTTCTATTATTAAATCTTACTTTAATCTAGGTTTAAAATCAATTTTAGCGTATCTATGTTAAATAAAAAATTGTTAAGTATAACCTTGAGTTTATACAAATATATAAAAGTCCTGGCAGATGTTGTTCTGGAATTATTTATACCCACTTTTTTGTAATTTTTTAATATCAAAAAATCGAAAAAAAGTTTTTTAAAGAAAATTGTTCTGTTAAATATTCACTTTACTGTGCCACGAAGGCAATGTTTATCGAGAGTATGTATGTATGTTCCATTTTTTGGCAAGCTCTGCAGACTGACGTCTTGTCGGATTTTAAAATATAAGGTGTTATTGAATTCCTCCACTGTAAGAGTGGCGTATAGTATAAATATAATTTTTTGACCAGACACCCTCCCCCATTTCCCCCCCCATACTTATAGTTTTTTTTTTATTTCTACTACCTGTAGGTAGTTAGTTTCACAGGTACTCCCCGACCTTCAATTTTCATGTATCTTTAGTAAATGCTCTCATCTTTTGCTATGACGACGTTTCAATAACGAATTATTTTTACTGTTCACAAAAAAGCAAGTAAATATTTTACACGCCGTAGCTTATTCCCATCATTTTAACATAATGTCTAGAGGTCTGATAAAGCTTTTATCTAAAAGCTCAAAGTCCTCGATCAAGCTAATTAACCATACTCTATCTTATTATGTCGTCGACTGTACATGCCTTAGGCTCTGAACACACTGACGGCGAGATGCGATTTTACGACTAATATTTACAGGTAAAAGATTTATAGTTTGTACTCCTTTCTGAAAATAATTTGAGCAGACAAGTGTTTGAGATTTGGTATGGTTAAAGTTTGCATGGAGAAAAGTGTATAAAGCTAAATTGCTAATAGCTTCGATGTGTAATATATTTTATATACATTTTCAGTTTAAAAAATAAAACAAAAAGCACACTACCAAACTGAATTTATTACACAATGCGTCACAAATACGTCTGACGTAAAGACTAGTTAACACTTGACATTTACATTGACATGTGTTAACTTTTTTTTCTGTCTGATAATCCTACTAGTATAAAGCTGAAAAATTTGTTTGTTTGAACGTGCTAATCTCAGGAACTACTAGACCGATTTGAAAAATCTTTTAGTGTAAGATAGTCCATTTATCGAGGAAGGCTATAGGCTATATAACATCACGCTAAGATGAATAGGAGAGGAGCAGCAATAAAAAATATAGCGAAAAAGGGAAAATTATGCGGGCGAATTACTAATACTTATAAATATATCGCTTATAGCATAACAGAGTAAAGTCGGTAATATTTACAAATAAAGTTATCTTAAACAAGTGATCCCTCTTTCTGTTGCACCGCTGGGAGATAGATAGCTTGAGATAGCTCCAACGGGGAATGAACCCGCTAACGTAGGCTTCGAAAATAATCCTACTAATATTATAAATGTGAAAGTTTGTAAAGATGTTTGGATATTTGGATGTTTGTGCGTCCTTCACGCTCTAACCGTTAAACGGATTAAGCTGAAACTTGGCACACAGATAGTAAGCATCCAGGAATAGGACATGGGATATATTTTATCCCGATTATAGGTTCCCTTGGGATGAAACTAATATTTTTTTAAACTACTCATCCGCGGGCGACGTCTTTATGCCCCCTCCAATTTTAACAGTCAGAATTTAGCTTTTTTATTAATTTAAAATGGATAAAAGTAGTGCCAAGATTGTTAAGTTTTTCTCGCAAGATCGTTGAAAGGGAGTATACATACATACATAAATGCGTCCATACATACATACATACGTACAGAGACTATGGTATATTATTACAAGACGTGGTAGAGACACGCAGAGGCGGCGAAGCTTGCTCTGATAGAGTCAATAGAGTAAGTACCTTAATGTAGAGTTACTAATATTTAGAGTAGGAATGATAAAAAAAACCTATTAAAAAAATATTGAAACAAAACATACTATAAGATATTATTCTATACTTGTGTTTTACAAATATATTGAAACAAAGCATGCTATGAGATAATATTCTACACTTACGAGTATGTGTGTGTGTGCCAAATTCATAGTGTGTAATGTTTTATTTATCTATTCATATAATAAAATTGAAAGTTGGGGGGCTCTGTTTGTCTGTGTGTTTGTAAGAGCATCACGTAAAAACGGCTGATTTGATAGAACAATGGATAAAATACATTAATAATCTTTAACTCGGGGCGTTACTTAGGCTTTATTTTATTTAAATCAGTCCACTCTATCAAAAGTTATTAAAATTTAAAGTTTGTATGGGACTTCTCTAACTGACATGACTGACTGACGTGGTCAGCCATATTGAAAAAACATACAACAGTAGTAGTCATTTATTTAAATAATTTCAGGCAACTACTTGGCATGTTTCTTACTTATATAAAGACAATAAAGAGCCCTATATAGAATACGTTTTGTTTAGGAAAACGTTATTGTTACCGCGGGATAATAGGTAAAAGGTACACCGAAGTGAAGCGAGGGCAGGTCCACTAGTTAAAATCATATTCAAGATGAAATAAAATGGCTATAAGTTTTGGAACTTCTACGTATTGTTAGATCTTCTCTACCACTTTGCCGGTCAAATAGTAAAATGTTATTTAACCAGCAATATTTTACTCGGGTGGTCGAACAGAGTAAGCCACAGGTTTTCAATCTTTATCTCTTTTAAACTATAAGGTAAGGTGGGGTAAGACTAACACTGTCTATTATCTCGATATGCACTTGAAGAAACGACATGCGTGTGTTTTAGCCGAGAACATTTACGTTTGTTCTATCTTACAGACTGGAAGAATTTCTTATTCAAGCTATACGTATCGAGATAATAGACAGTGTTAGTCTTGCCCCGTGTGTTAGTCTTACCCCACCTTACCTTACACCTTTACTAGGTACATTATATTATGTATAAATTAAGAATTTTAAAATACCTACTAATATTATAAATGTGAAAGTAACTCTGTCTGTCTGCTACGCTTTCACGCCTAAACCACTAAACCGATTTTGATGAAATTCGGTATGAAGATAGAACTGAACTTGGGAAAGGACATAGGATTTTTATTCTACATATATTTCGATATAAAAGTCGCGCGATATAACCGAAATCCACGCAGGCGAAGCCGCGGGCTTAAAACTAGTAATATTATAAGTAAAGAATTTTAAAAATCCTTCGACAAATTTTATGAAATTGTAAAGTTGTATTTTAATTATAAACTTACTTTAGTGACCGATGAGTTCATTTTTACTTGGATTAATTTAATGTCGTTTTTTAAGTTCAAAAATGCTCATATTCAAAAATGTTACATAGACCAGTTTAGTTCAAGGCTAGCTATATTTCTAACATTTTTACCGTCAAATATTCGTACTAATCGACACTTTGAAAGCCACTGGCCAGTATTGACACATCACTTCGTTCTCATACCACTAATTTTCGTCACGTCTTCGAAAACGAGTAAAAAACGTTACCACGTTACGCGACAAAAAAGTTTGAGAACAATAAAAAGTTGTTTTAACATCCAACAAAGTGAGGCGCCTAAAATATGTGAAATGCCTTTTGATTTTGCCGAAAAAGTATTGGATTCATCCAAGAGGAACCTACTTTCAGGATGATGTAATAATCCAATACGTGTTATAAATGTGAAAGTTTGTAAGGATGTTTGGATATTTGGATGTTTGGATGTTTGTCCCTCCTTCACGCTCTAACCGTTGAACGGATTAAGCTGAAACTTGGCACACAGATAGTATGAATCCAGGAATAGGACATAGGATAGATTTTATCCCGTTTATATATTTCCCTAAGATTAATTCTTCTCT
Source organism: Lerema accius (assembly GCA_001278395.1). Lineage (NCBI taxonomy): Eukaryota > Metazoa > Arthropoda > Insecta > Lepidoptera > Hesperiidae > Lerema > Lerema accius. Next base: position 135,268 of record LGAG01001433.1, read on the forward strand.
TTCGCGGGCAAAGCCGCGGGTATCGTCTAGTGGATAAATATTTAAGTTTCTATGAAATCCTGTCAACCGTTAGTGTCTAAATTAATCACATTATAAACATGTTACACCTTGACACCTCACGAAAGGTATTAAAATCTATCCTTTACCCGAATACGCGAGAAAGAGGGTAATGTTTTTCGATATCTTGTATGTATGTAAATATGTCAATTTCTTTGGCATGCTCTACAGCTCAAACAGCTTGATGGATTTCAATTTGAGAAGTATCATTAGATTCGTATAAATTTTAAACGTGAGATAGTCTATATAATTTTGTAATATGACGAATTTTTTTACGGTAAATTTTTTGTTACCAATTTCTACCATATGGTAGAAATAGGCCGTAGGTGGTAGAAAGTGGTCATTATGGCCTATCCTAGGCTGTGCGTGATTTAAACGAATACGCCTGAATAAGGCTTCGGCCACACCACCGACAAACGCTTGTCAAAATACAAGTCGCGTAACATGATAACTGATATACAGGATGTTTTTATTATTATTATAAAAAAGTTAAAAAGTGGTATGGATCGCATAAAGTTTATCATCACAGACCCATAAAAAGAATAGACAGATCGGTCGTATACAATTGCGACGTAATAAATGACGAACTAAAATCTATCATTCGGTGCGACTCCATTTACGTTCGTCACTTTTCGGCCGGATGTATATTTTTTTATGTGTCTCTGTTTATTATCAGTATAATTTTAAAATTATTAATAAGTTATTTATCATCTTCACAACCCATAACTGTCCCTCTGTCACTGGGCTCGGGTCTTGACGAATAGTACTGTCCCGGCTGAAGGCTTGAATGTCAGTGTACACTATACATCTGTAGTTACTTAGTTAGCAACGTATACTGGACCAAATTGCAAGGGGAACCAATACAGTACTAACTAGTACAATACTAACATGACAAACCAACGTTTATAGTCTTTACATCCAGAATCCACTTACTTATGAATTAACACATATCACTAATAGGAGCTACTAACCAACTAACAGTCCTACAGTCCTATTAGTTTGTCAACGTCCATGGACGGTAGATGGCGGAACTGCTAGCTCGATTGATATTCTCATACCATTAAAAAAATTGAAGACGCATATAGGTTCTAATAGTAAAAACTTCTATTTCAGACACATTATGTTGTAATATAATTGTAATTGTATTACCTTTTTGTCAGTCTCTCCTATATAAACGTCCCTTTGGATTTTTTTTTTTAGTTTTGATAGTTTATTAATATTTTTTAAAATAAACAACACCCTGTATATAAATAATGTACTTGTACGCCATGTTCCTGTGGGTTCGCAAGACGCCATGGATGCTATTGTGTGGAACAGGACTTTATTTAAAAAACAAAATAAAAAAATATATATACCGGCCGAATTGAGAACCTCCTCCTTTTTCGAAGTCGGTTAAAAAATATTTTAGAATACTGATAAGGCAAGCTAATGTGTTAGAGTATTTTAAATCCTACTAATCCTACTAATTATTATAAATGTGAAAGTTTGTAAAGATGTTTGGATATTTACAAGTCCTACACGCTCTAACCATTGAACGGATTAAGCTGAAACTTGGCACACAGTTTGAACTCCTAGTCTAGTGTTTTATATATATACGATTTAACGAACTATTTTACGCAATTTTTACTACGAAAGATCGCCGATCTACGACAGAAAAATAGTAGAAAAAATTTATCATTTTCATCTCTGTTCTGTCCCGATGTATCTTCTGTGTTGTCCATTAAACTACTGTAGGGCTATTGTTGATGTATATATACCTCGTTTTTTTCGTCATGATTTAAAAGGTAAACAATCTTACAGTGTCTTTTTATTGTAATTATCGATTTAAAAATAAGAAAGACACATAAAAAAAAATAAGAATAAACAATAATTTAATGTTAAAATAAATTTCTTTACACTTCTAAATATTTTTTTAAATTAATGAAATAAATGAAAGTAGTGCCAAGATTGTTTACCTTTAAATCACGACGAAAAAAACGAGGTGTAGCGTTTATTGTTATTATACACTCCAAAAACATTACCCTCTTACTAACGCAGTCGGATATAAAGCCACCTCCACACTAGCACACCATCGCGTGTCTAATAAGTTATGGCTTCGTAGAACGCATTCACTGACGTCGCGGCATTTTTTATCACATGGATGAAACGGCAAAAAACGGCAAAAAACGGCAAAAAACGGCAAAAACAGCAAAGAAACAGCAAAACCACCATCCGTATCATATGACACGTCTATTTAATAAACACCTTCGGAAAATATGGTAACAATGTATTATCTAGTAAAAAAATTAACATATATTTGTGTGTAATAGAAATTTTACACACTATTTTATTGCATTAGGTTACGTTAGTAAGTCGAAATTTCACTTTAACTATGCCAAACTATAGACTATAGACTCGTTCATTATATCTGGTTGACAGATGCCAATGACAAAATTAATCGTCTGTCAACGAAGACAATAAAACGACGAAAACGTAATAGTGTGCGTTTTGTTATATATTCCAAAATTGAATGTAATTTTTAGTGTATTCTTGTTTTTGAAAAAAAAAAATTCTTCTCCATGTAAACTTTAACCATGCCAAATCTTAAACTCATACGTTTGTTATACTTAAAAAGGGGTCTAAAACCACAGAACAAGGAATGTATCTTTCAATCTTTTTTTCGTGTCTAAAATTTACATTGCAATAAATACGGAACCATTTGTATGAAAATCCGACTCACTTCAGACAATAATATTGAACGGAAATCCATTTAAAATACGAATGACGCCCGGTTCTCGAACTAGTGTATAACAATACTGAAGTCTGGAGCCACAGAGTTAGTAACAAATAGAAATTACAATTGAAATTTATTATTTGGCGCCATTAAAGTCTTTTCACGACCTCAGACCAAAAAATATATAAGGTAAGGTGGGGTAAGACTAACACACGGCGCAAGACTAACACTGTCTATTATCTCGATACGTATAGCTTAAACACGAAATTCTTCCAGTCTGTAAGATAGAACAAACGTAAATGTTCTCGGCTAAAACACACACATGTCGTTTCTTCAAGTGCATATCGAGATAATAGACAGTGTTAGTCTTGCCCCGTGTGTTAGTCTTACCCCACCTTACTTTACACAAAGTTTTCGGAATAAAAAAAGTGTAGTTGACCAAACATAACGTTAATAACGACAGACGTGGTCATCCATATTGAAAAAACATACAACAGTAATAACTTAGCTATTTATTTTAACCTAAAAGATACACAGAAGCGAAGCGAAGGCGGGTCTACTAGTTGATAAATAAGACCTTAGCTTAATTCCAAAATGGCGTACGACTGCTATCATTTCTATACACAATCAGTCTTCATGTAGATCTTACATCCGATATCTATATTTGGCAACATTCCAAACTGCAAAACAATGCCTATTTTATTTCCTTTTCCTGACCTTCTGATCCCGGAATAATATTACAATGGTTTTAAGGAATTATGGCAACACTGACTGCCTTTATTTCTACCCTCTTTTTAGGATGAATTTATATTGTAGAGAAAAAAAAAAATGAAATATGCTACCCACATTTCATTTGGTGTCACGAGTTTTATACATTATTTATATTAAATAATGAACTGAAAGACCCTGTGGTACAAATTAGACCATTACTTGGCTAGCCTGGAACTAAAGTGGTCTATGATACAAAATAAAGTTATCAAACGCGTTTAAAGTCACCATGTTTAAATAACCAATCAAATTGTAAAGTGGTATTATAATGATAACCTTTTTGGTGACCGATGACACTTGAGACCACTTTTGCTCGGATTCATTTATTGTTTTTAAGTTCAAATATATTTTTTTAAGTTCAAAAATGCTCATAGCCAAAAATGTTACATAGACCACTTTAGTTCCAGGTTAGCTACTTAGGTATAATATTTAATCAAATTTTAAAGTAAATTTTGGTATCAAAGTAATTTTTTTTACATATACTTGAGGATTCGCTATATGGTCCTTTGACCACAACTCATTATGTCAAACAATAGACTATAGACTCGTCCCATAATATTCCCAATTATTTTTTTAAATAAAAAAGCAATGTTACGTAACGCGTTGTACGACCCCCTCCCACCTATTTAACGCATCATAACATTTTACAACCTAATTGCGTAATGTAATACTTGAACGGCCCCTTATTTACCAAAGTTTCAAACTCGAAGTAACACTCAGTTCAATATATCGATAAAATCTGGCCTTAAAGATTAACTAAATAATTACCAATTAAGTTAAAACGATTGTAATCAGGTGATGGTAAATAATCAATTTCATTTTTTCAATAATTTATCAAAGTGCGATAAGCATCTATTCTAAAAGGGCTTAAAATGGCCGGGCATTTTTAAAATGGTCGGTTTGGAATCTTACACAGGTTAGAATAATACAGAGGCGTACTTGAAACATAATGTAGGTTAATTAAGTCAATATCATGACGTTTTTTTAATGGCAATATAGATTAGTAATAATATTAATAGGTAGCTATGTAAGCAATTTACTTGTTTTACGGTTTTCCTTGAGTAATATTAATACTTACAATTAGAGCTCAAAGTTCAATTTACTTAATATCGTATTTATATTTTGTAGTCACTACTATCGTTAATAGTATTTTTTGGTTTTAATTGTTTTTTATTATTATCCTATAGTCAGATGTTAATTGACAAATACATAATCTATGACATTCACGAACCTATTATCCGAAAAAAAAAGTAAAGAAACTCCTCCTTCATACTTATGTAATAAACTAAAAACTAAAAATTGTTTAAATCCTGTGAGAAAAGACAGAAACATATCAATAAAGTTAATAAAATGAATTCTCTGTCACCAAATAATGCGCCAGTAAAACGAGTTCTCAATTCTCTGTACCAAACCTAATCTGTATTTTTCAAAAAATTAATTGGCACCAAATTCGAAGGAGCGTTCCGTAACAATGTCAGAATGTTTTTGCCACGAACCTTGGTTCCGTGCAAAAACTATCGCAAGATCACCAACAAAACGTTCTCGACAAATTTCTTACGCCTTTCTGCACGACACACTTCACCAACCGATTTGCGATTGAGAAACTACGTATGAAAAAACTTATAGACCTTATCACTACGGCTTAAGGCTGATAATCGAATGATGTTGCACGGTACAATGTTATACGGGCTGCAAAGTTAGATTTGTAATACTAAAATTTTTATTTTGGGTTTAATTGCGCAGAATTGTCCCTTACATGTTTTGATTCGAGGTGACGAAGATGTAAATGAAAGAACTAATTTGAGCCTTATTGCGTTTGATATAGAATTCAATTTGTTCGATGTTTACTTTGTTAGCTTTGGTTGATACAATTCTTATTTATTTTATATTATAGTCGATAATTGGAGCTTGCAATTTTCACGTTAATTTATAGGATTAATAAGCAATTTATTTTCACTTTCAGGACGAATTTTTGAGGCTTTATTCATAATAAAAACGCAACAACTTAAATTTTAATAAAAAAAATTATAAAAATATATTTAAAAAAATATTAAACCAATTTCAAAAAAAGTAACTGAAAAGTACGAAATAATGGATTAGGGACATAAAATTTATTTTGAGGTCGGTGTGGTTTTACTATAATAACTATATTGCCACCGACCTCAAAAGAAATTCTATGTCCCTAATCCGTTATTTCGTACTTTTCAGTTACCTTAGGTAACATTTTTGGCATCTTGTTCAACTTAGTTCAGGATAAAGATAAACCCATTTACAGCCGGTAAATAGCTACTTGGTTCCCGCATAGTCATTGCAATTTATTTTTAGGGTTCCGTAAGACTGTATTTGAAACGTTTTTACTCAGAATAAATAGTCTAGTTTGTGAAACGTATGTATGTATGTCTATTACTTTGGCATGCTCTACAGTTAAAATAAAACATGGCTGTATGTGCCAGATGTTATTTGATACGTCTTTATTGTAAGAGTGATATAGACTACTAAACAAAGCCCGCGGCTTTGACCGCGGAAAAGTCGTTAAACAAAATATTAAATGTACCTATAAACGGGATAAAATCTATCCTATGTCCTATTCCTGGATGCAAACTATCTGTGTGCCAAGTTTCAGCTTAATCCGTTCAACGGTTAGAGCGTGAAGGACGTACAAACTTCCAAACATCCACACATACTTTCACATTTATAATATTAGTAGGTTTATTGTATGCATTTTTTCCCTTTTTGTACTATGTATGTATGTCCATTTCTTTGGAACGCTCTACAGTACAGCTCAAACTGTTTACAGGATTTCAACATGGTCAACCATCAGGCACAATTTTTTTCAGGAACTAATTTACAAAAATAATTTAAAAAGAATACCTTCCCATCTCCCACCATTTTTAGGATTCTTTTTCTGTTTTCGTTTTAATTTCAACAAATTATTTTAATAATGATTTAATATATTGATACAGAACCCTATACAAAATGTTTAACCTTCTCATAACTACTTTTCTATTCTCAATTGAAGCAGTAAGTAACTACCGTTTGGATAGTACACGAATTTAACCAATTAGTTTTCGTGTAATCATCGCTAAACGAAAGTTTAAATGAATTTAAATTTAACTAGTGATTTATTGAACTCATTGAAGGTTTATATTTTTAACAAATACTAAAAACCGGGTACAAGTTTTTTTGCTACTTTGGTTGATTATAATATAGGTATAGTTTTCCACATCAGGTACTCCTGAACTTAAATTTTTCTGGTACCTTTAGTAAATATACTCATCATAATATATATTTATGTTTATTTATTTATATTAACTTTTGATATGATGGTACTTTAATAACTGTAAATTATAACTTGAAAATTATAAGGTATAAAATGTATAAAAATATGACATCTGTGCCTTATAGTTTTAAATTATTTTGTATTTAAAAACAATTTTTTATCCGTATCACATTTTTTATTTTACTTACACAAAATACTCCTTATCCGAAATATACAGATAGATTATTGAAAACGTCCGAAACACAGGCATTAAATTAGACAGAGATTTCGCGACGTCATCGTATAAAATGACTAGCTGTGAGAACAGAATCTTATAAACAAAAACTCAATCGGTTAACGGTACAGTAAGTGTTAAACCATAGTTAAATCACAGTTATAGTTTAAGCGATAAAAATACGTTTAAGTAAGATGGTATATGCTTGATTATAAGAAGATAATATTTATTAGAGGATCGGTTCTCTGGTCGAAATTTAACCATGAGTTATTAGGGTTAAACTATAGACTATAGACTGATTAATATATCCATGATATGTTCTTAAACTTTCTGTCAATTAGACCTTATTTTGACATGAATACGACTTTAAATTTTTATGCTACCATATGGGAGCAATCGCAAAAAAATAATGATAACAAAATTGGGGAACACAGTTTGGCGTTGTAGTTTCGAATCTATCGTCTACATCCAAAGTAAAATTATACCACTGGATAGCTAAAGGATTGAAGAATTAATTACAATAAGCGAGAACAGTGAAAAATCGCGCGGTGGAGGGGGAAGCGCCGCCATTTTGCGACATAAATAAATTAAGTAAATAACAATATTTTATTAATAAAATACCTGTAACATAAACGTATTCACGTACTACACATAGCCGAATCCCTGATACAGATATACGTAATATTTTTTTGTTATTTTTCTTACAATATAGAATGCCATGATCATCCTACTAATATTATAAATGTGAAAGTTTGTAATGATGTTTGGATGTTTGGATGTTTGGATGTTTGTCCCTCCTTCACGGTCTAACCGCTGGACGGATTAAGCTGAAACTTGGTACACAGATAGGTTGCATCCAGGAATAGGACATAGGATACATTTTATCCCGATTATAGGTTCCCTTGGGATAAAATCAATATTTTGTTTATCGACTTTTCCGCGGGCGGAGCCGCGGGCATCGTCTATTTGACATAAACTCAAAAAAGATAACTTTTTGTAATAAAAAATAAACTTTATAAGTAAGCACAGAAACGGGTGACACCACCCTAAGTAGTGATAATTAGTACCTACTTATATTATCGTTAAGAAATAATTATGGCAGCTTGACTGATATCAATGAAATAGTATACAGGGTGTTTTTAAGTTCACTTAAAAAAGAAAACGGCTCTTTGAAAAAAGGCGACAAAAAAATGGCCTGAAAAAGCGACAAATAAAGGCTCAACCAATTAAGATTTCTAAGTGGTCGGACTTCGACCATAACTTATTACGTCAAATATCAAACTATAAACATCAATGGTTCCGTCAGACGTTTGTCTAACGTGTATAAGTATCAAACGAAGTGTGATAATGCGAGTCCTGTTTTGTTTTAAGAATTAAATACATTATACATACAATTTAGCTGCATGTCAGGTACTTCTTCTCCATGTGAACTATAACTATGTCAAATTCGTAAATATATGCATTATTTAAAAAAAGTGGTTCTAAATTGTAGTCTACGTATTTAAATACAAACTCAAATCATTTATTTCCACTTAGGAACTAATAGCTTATTTAAGAAAAAACAAAATTCACAATATAAATCACATAAAAAAATAAGGAAAAAATAATTTACGCCATTAGAATAAAAAGTTTCTAAAGTCTCGTTAGACGATACCTACTATATCTTTCATCGGCATTATGAAACAAATACATTATAGATTAAGTATTTGATTCCATTATAAACACCCTGTATATAATATTATTTTTCATATCACCTCACAAGCCATCCATCTTTTATTCGGTATTCTAGAACACTACCTACACTTTGTGTTTTATTTTCAACAAAACCGAAGTCAGTCGTATTAGACACGTTGTCAAACGAACCAATGACATGGGTAGCGCGCAAGATAAGGATCCTGGGACGGGGTAGAGTAGACTTGCGATTTAGCGACTTTGCGACTTGCGGTTTTGCGATTTTGCGACTTTGCGACTATATGGTTATTGGTTTTTGTATATACCAAAAAATAGACTCAGTGTTCAGAAGAAAAAAGTGAGGTCAATGTTTCTTTTTTCTTTTTTTTTTGCGATTTGACATTATGTCACCGAGCACGGTCTGTCGAGAAATGTACCGGGAAACGTTATCATTTGTTATTAATGTTATGTTTTTCCTTACTATGGTTATTTGTTCCGAAGACTGCGTCTATATATTTTTTGGTCTGCGTACAAGGCTAATAACTGAGAAATAACATAATTGTTGCTTTTTATTCTCGCCTTATATAAGGTCTCTCACTTGACTGACTATAGTAATGTCCTACATGTCGCCCGTCTGTGTTACACGTCAAACTACCCAACTAGTGAGATAAGGTTATACCCTTGTAAGTAATTCGGAGGCATACGGCCCACCTTATTATACTCTATTTATATTTTTTTATTCCCTATAATAATGCATTGCCTGTCAGTTTAGTCCACGTTTCAATATTACTGATGTCGATTAATGGACGTTTGACAATAAAAATTTAAACAGTTATTTTCCTACTTTTTTTTCAAATAATTAATTACAAAATTAAAAAAAAGGATTAAAAATAAAAATACCGAGTAAAAAAAAATTAACAAAACTTGCATTAAGATGTCGTACTTGTCTTTCTGTATGTCAAAGCATGGAAGTGTGTGTAATGATTTATTTATGGATGTAATGTACTTTAAACGCATTATCATTATCACTTGCTTCGGTGATCAAACATGGTGAACAAACCTGCACTCCTGACAGTTCTCCATACAGTTGTCAAAGCTGTGTGAAGTCTGACAATCCGCACTTGTACTATGGTGGACTATGACCTGTACTGTGAGAGGAGGTCTCGCCCAGCAGTGGGACAGTTATGAGTTGTTAAGACATAACTTTACGCAAAATTTAGAAATAATCCTTAAATTTCTAGCA
>LGAG01001435.1:1406-16590 GCA_001278395.1 Lerema accius
ATTTTGCAATATAATTGAGGTTTAAAAATTATAAGAATGTGATAGAAATCTATATAATGGTAGATTAAAATGTTTAATCTATGTGTACATTTTTTTTATTATTTTAATTATCAAATTTTAGTTGTAGTTTAAATATTTTTATTCATTGACATTACTTTTAATATATATTTATGGTTATTTCCAATTTTTTTGATTTATAACTACAGGAATGTTACATGAAGTGCAATTTAATTTAATTCTTATAGTTCATAATTTAAATATATTTTTTTACTTCTATCCAAGTGACTGTTTTAACTTACAAATATACTGGCACAGAGAATGTATCCAAATGCAATTAATATTAAAATATGTTACGGTATTATATTAAGTACATACTCTGATCTTAATAAATACATAAATGATCGTAATGTGTGTGTGTGTGTAGCGGGCAGCGTGAGAGAGACGTCGCCATACAAGAAGAGCGCGAACTCTTCCCCCGGACACCTGCCCAACAGGCTGCAGCTCGGTGAGTCCCTTTATTATACGCCTCGGCTATCTTCGGCTGTCATCGGCTATCTTCGGCTATGTCAAAACATACCATATATACCTTGGAATTTTTTGTCGAGTAATCCGTAATTTCCTAATGTTACATTAAATATTTTTGTGTTATTTTTTTTTGTATAAATTGAATCACTGCAAAGGCAACGTGTTTTTAGATATTTTTGTCTACGAAAGACGTGTAAAAAGACGAAGATAAATAAATAAACGCTAACACACTCATACTCTCGCAGTAGTATTCCCTGTGTCGCGGGTGACATGAACACTAATGACACATCATTAACACACATGACCCGAGAACAAACATTTATCTGTCACATTAATATCTGCGACCCGGGACCCCTCGCTTCGCAGGCAGGGTCACTTCCATACTACCAACTAGGTAACGGCTAGTTAAATTCGTGTTTCCAGGTGGCAGCGTGGCCCACTGCGCCAGCGAGCTGGAGCCACTCACACCCTCACGGTCTACAGAGCGACTACACCGGGAGATGCAGAACCTGGAGGGTCTGATGAAGGATCTGTCGGCCATCACGCAGCAGCAGTTCCACTGCTAGCGGCCGGCCCGCGCCGCGCCCCCGCACGAGATACACTTCTAACAGACTGTCGGTGTCGGATCTTGAATAGGATGCTTTATTCAGTGACGCGGATAACGTAAAAAATAGTTCCCGATTCCGCGGTCGTAGGGTGAATGGCCGGCTTTAGTGGGCGTGGTCTGACAGTGAATACTACGCTTTATGTAGCGATGTCTGGATTTAAAACTAAATTCGAGGCCTACGTTTCGCCTTGGCTCAACGAAAAAAACTTTGTTTAAACGTTTATGTACTTCGAAATTGTACTAATTTAATCGTTTTTGATGAATATTACGAATTAAATATAACATTTTTAACGTGAGTTACGAGTTTGAGAGCCGCGTTCTCTTGCTACTTTACATGGCACCTTTGAATTTCTCGTCAAATATTTGTCACTAATTCGGCTGTTAATTATGATAAAGTATGTATAAATTGTGTAATTGTAATTAAGACGAAATGTGAATGTAATACGTACCGTACGATGCACCGGTCCGGTGTGCCGGATAGTGAATGGCAACCCTTAGGGCCTAACGACATATTCCTATTATTATTAATTGATTTAAACTTTAACGTACGTTATTTCACGACGATTTCCCATTGACTTGAAGATATTAGTAAAAACTCCCTCCGTATTTAAGAAAACCACATCAAAATCGTAACAGGAACACCACGAAGTTCATAATAATATTTTTACTAATAATACTGATTTATTGTTGAATAATTCGCACCCCACGACAGCTGTGATGTTCGAATATATACTGTATGTATATAACATTAAGGTCGCATTTCCATCGAAGTTGTAAGGAGCTAGTCAGATAGCCAGTATATACGATGAACTTTATCGACACGTTAAACTTTATCAACGTCCATCGATAGTGACAATCGCGACTCCCTGTGATTTTTTATTACGCTACAAATTTTGTACCCTGTTGTTTTATACAATTTAAGCTCAAATATACTTTATAAGGCAATATTTACGTTACATACATTAAAAGAAAAAAACCGACAGAAAATTTTAGTACCTTTGTATATATTGTTTTTAGATTTTTTTACAATTTTCGTATTACAATACGGAAATTTTAATTGCCATAAATTGTGATTTAGTACATATTTCGCTAAAATAAACATTTTATTACTATAGCAGTTTCCATCTTAATTTTTAACAAAAAGTACGATTTCACATTGATACATAGAATCCGGCTCGAAGGACCAATTTTGATATTCCTTGTACATGTACACACACACACATCGTCACGCTCCATACAAACGACGACGAAGTGATAGGGTTTGTACCATATAATTAATTAATTAATTATATTAGTCCTTTATGAAATAAGTTTATACGCCCTAGACTTTTGTACTGTACAGTACGTCGATGCGGCCTGCGGCTACGGCTTGCGGCTACGGCCTGCGGCTGCGGCTTGCGATTTTTGATAGTTTTATGTCTTCTACGGTTTACTAAGACCTTTTATAAATATTTTCTAGTGTAAATGAAAAATTAATCAAAGATCTCTGTTCTAAAATTAGTTACGTTTCGTTGGTCTTTCGAGCTTAAAGCTAAAAGCTCGCAAGACCAATTGAGTTTTTGTAATATGCTTTTATTAATAATTAATTAAGGAATATTTCTGCGCTCCCCTTGGTGTATTAATAATGTCAAATTATTTTATATTTGACTAGCAACAGAGGTCATCGACCGGCCGCGGCCGCATCGCCGCCTCTATTTGTAAAACGCACTCAATCACTGTAAATATTTTGTACCTTAACGCGCTAGACATAAGGCTCAGTATCGACTACACGGTTTTTGATATATCGTTGTTTATGATATTCTGTATAGCGGCAGGGATACGTATGGAAGAAAATACATGTAGTAAAAAAATTGGTTGCAATAAGTGATTTATCTGAAGCATCATCAAAATCGGACCAGCCGTTCTAAAGTTATTGACGTATTAACTTCCATACGTACTGTTAACGTGCCATATAGTTTATTGTCGCGGCAGGTAGCGGGCCTCATTATAAATCGCCTAACATAAGGCCTCATACACATGTCCGTTAAAAAATAAAAAACTTTTATTTGTAATTTACTATTATATTTATAACTGCAGCAGTAATTTTACTCCAGATCTTCATTTTAATATTAAAAAAAAGATAATCCCCCTACATTTTGGTGGCAACGGTGGGAGGCAAAAATTGTAAATGATTTGACATCGTTTTGTTCCCGCAAGTACCTATTTCAGTAATCACAGACATTATATTATAAAACTATTCCAAAGTCCAAATATAAGAAAATAAAGAGAAATATGTATTTCATAAAACAATTGCTGCCATATACAATCAAACAAAAGAACTATATTCAAGGTATATGAATATTATAAATAGTATGTCCGCAGTCAATTCATAAAACAAGTTTCTTTATTGAATCGGAATGAAGTGTGTTGAAGCCGTGCCGCGCCAGCCGTGACACAACCACGTCACAGTCCCGTGTAAATATACCCGTTTACCGTTTAATATTTTTCTATTAATTATTATATTAACGTACTTAGTGTAAGATGCCATAAAATGCTGGAATTGCGCAAGAATTGATTCGAATAGTTGATTATTACTTTATTTATGCCACAGAGCATCTATCACTGAAGAATATGTCGTATTTTCAGTTTTTGAGTTGTCTGATTTAAAATCTTCCTTAGAAATTTTTAGATATGATTCCCTTTTTTTAATGTAAATCCACAGGGAAAGTAAATACAACAAAAAAAAAATTGTAACACAAATGTCAACTTCTCTCTGATACGTGCTCCATGGTTTTATTTTATTTCCGACATCAAACTACAATATTTCCACACACCCGTTATAACACGTACAATTATATTTACCAGCTTCTGTAATTTGAGTAATAATATTGATCGTTGATATCATTTCACATTTCCTTTAAGTGCGGTTTCAGACTAGCGTATTTTTCTGCGCGTATCCGATCGTTTCAGTACACACGCTTACACGCGCGCCATGATACACGCTTCAAACAACCGGCCGCGCGTCAACTGACATATTAGTATGTGTTCACTCGAACCGGTAATGTCGTTCTGTCAGTATCAACATTGACACGAGCTTAGAAGCGCGTCAACGCTCGTACAAGTTGCGCGTGTCAAAAGGCGCGTCTATACGTGACTACATGCGCTTCCAAAGACGAACTTATACGCGTAAAATACGCTGGTCTGAAACCGCCCTAACACGTCAAGTTGTTTGGAACAGGATGTTAATGGCAATGTTACATAGCATAGCATACTGTTAACCCACGGAAAACCTCGTATACCTCGTTTTTTTCGTCGTGATATAAAAGGTAAACAATCTTGGCACAACTTTTATTTATTTCATTGATTTAAAAAAATATTTAGAAGTATACAGAAATTTATTTTCACATTAAATTATTGTTTATTATTTAGTTTTTTTTTTGTGTCTGTCTTATTTTTAAATCGATAATTACATTAAAAAGACACTGTAAAATTGTTTACCTTTTAAATCACGACGAAAAAAACGTGGTATAGACAGACTGTCGAGTTGACAGTAGTATGATATAATGAATCATGGTCAAATTTCGAATGCAATGGGTCCTTAAGTTTTATGGAAGACTACTATATTTTTCTTTGCATTGTCATTTACACCCTGTAAAATATTGTTTACTGAAAAACTTTGTAACTCAGAGCCAGCTAATGAATTTATTTGTATTTTTATTAGTTATAAGAGGAACTATTAGACTGATTTTTGTATGTTTTAGTATTTTTAATTGATGTCACGTGTGGCTCGCGACCGGTGACGACGTTGCTTTTCTATTTCGTCTATCACTACTAAGAATGTATCTAAGGTTCTTTACACAGACCAAAAAATATATAGACGCAATCTTCAGAACAAAAATATCGTAGTAGGGAACAACATAACGTTAATAACAAATGATAACGTTTCCCGGTACATTGCTCGGTAGACCGTGCTCCGTGACATATTAAAATCATAAAAATAATAGCCTCACTTTTTGTTCTGAATACTGAATATATTATATTTTTTGGTCTGAGATTCTTTATTATAACTAGTAATCTTTATTAGAAAAACATAAAGTCCGACTGGGAAATATTAAGAGGGTGTATTTCGACAAAATTAATTGTCTGTCACTTTCTCAATGGCGACATCTCTATATATAATTATGACACTAATCATCGTAAGTCGAGCGTGGAAGTTAAACACTGTTGTACAAAGCCACTCTACACCATTTTAATTTTTGCATGCATTGTGGACTATTAATGACCAACATTGATAGGATTTTTGACATTTCCAATTCTGAATGAAGAAATCACATCTAGTAGTTATGATGTCGTCTAGATGGTCTATAGTAGTCTATAGTGGTGTATAGTGTCGTAGCGAGGTCCCAGGTTCGGTCCCGGCCGCAGCCACACGCCGCGACGGCTGCTCATAGGTTATGTTCCCACCAACAAGAGACTGGATATATTTATTCGAAATTCACTTTATTGTAATTATATTTTAATTTTGTACGTAATTGTTTAGATTTACCTTCGAGGGTGGTATTGTAACGACTGTATAGAACATACTGTGTACAATTAGGATCAATAAACTTGTATTATTTATTAACTAAATAAGTTTTTTTATTTCGTATCCCTTTCTTGTGGACTCTGTAGCGTAACGAATCCAATTCAGACTTGTTTGTAACTCATCAGCATTACCCACAGAACAAAAAGTATATAGACTCCGTCTTCAAAACCATCAATGGGCTTGTTGACAATATTTTTTTTTGTTATTTAATGAAACATCGCACAATAATAGCTACTTTGGTGAAGGAATCACTCTGCTCATATCAAAACTTTACAAGATATCGCGTTCTCAAATTCACATTCTTGGACTTTCCCAAAAACGCTCCATACAATGACGTTACACGTTGTGACGTCACTTCGCGCTACTTTGTATGGAGTTCCTATGAAATTTGTTCGACAGCTATATTCAATGTTGCGTTTATGAATATGGTTTATTTACCAAAGTCGCTATAAATCATACATATTGTATAATGGTATTTTTATTTTTAATAAATTTTTTATTTTTAAAATGGACTTGCCCATTGAGCTTTAAAATGTCTTAAATCTTGTTAAACGTAACTTATCTAAGTAAAAGTTTGCAGATTGTAATTTTTACTGGTATTTAAACATATGTATTCGGTAAACACAATAATCCCAAGTACCAGGAAACAACCCTATTGTATATAATGCCGAATGCGCTACCGGCAATGTGTATCTATAATATACTAGTACTAGTAATATAAAGCTGAAGAGTGTTTGTACGCGCTAATCTCAGGAACTACTGGACCGATTTAAAAATTTATTTTAGTGTAAGCTAGTCCATTTATCGAGGAAGGCTATAGGCTGTATAACATCACGCTAAGATGAATAAGAGAAAAGCAGCAACAAAAAAACGGGAAAATTATGCGGTCGGAGTCGCGGTCGATTGCTACAAGTATAAAAGATAATCGTAAGTATGTGGAGAGATGCATGGAGTTATATTCGATGTGACTTTTTACTAGTTCCTATTTCGTTATGCTTAGTACCTACTGTATAACAGGGGGTTGTAGAAACGAAACGTTAAAGACGGACTCAATTATTTTTATTAAAATCAATATTGGTAACGTTTTTATGAAAGATGGCGGAATTAATTTAAAAATAAAACTGGCCAAATGCGATTCGGAGTCGCGAAAGAAAAGTTCCGTATCATCATATTATAAAAGATAATTACCTACTATTTTTTTAAATATTAAATTTATACTCGCCTATTTATTAAAATCGAGTAAAAATTAATTTAAAAAATACTTTTATTGTATGCATTGCATGGGACCCCCCTTTAATTTTTAACCGACTTGAAAGAAAAGGAGGAAGTTCTCAATTTGACTGTATTTTTATTTTACTTTTTTATGTACCTACCTCAGAACTTTTTAATGCGTGGACCGATTTTGATATTTCTGGTTTTGTTTGAAAGCTGATACTTTCCCAAAACATTCCGTTTTTTAGGGATGTCGAACGGCCGTGTTGGTGTGTCATAATGACGGAATAGCCACGACAATAACAATAAATCAACAAAACTTCTGTCCACACCATGTATATTAGGTATCGTAATTTTGAATTCATCTTATGTCATTCAGGTTGTAAGAACCTATCAATAATTTTCCTTGAGTTCCCTTCTAGGTACCTCCCCTCTCCGTTGGGCGTCAAGTAACAAATAACTAAGTTAACTAACCAGCTAACCTCTAACCTCCTAATAAACCTAACTAACCTCTCACACAAATAATAAGCTCGGAATTTAACGCGTCGTTCACGCACGAAGCTGAACCAACACTTAATGACAAAAATGTACGGTTTATACATCCATGTAAATAAATAACACAGTAACTTACTACAAACCAAATTCCATAAACAAAATTTTCATCAGTTAGTAATCTTAATATTTATAAACAATTTTATTTCGGTATGAACAAATAACAACATCGATAACGTATTTAAACGCCGCAATTAATGAACCCGATGTTCAGTGTACAAATAAATGGTGTATTAACAAGTGAGTGCCTGGAGTATCTACAGAATATCGTGGAGAGAATTACGACAGATCATTGGAAGTGTTCGGTCAACAGTTATCTTCATTACCGTAATTATTGTTACTATTGTTTACCCACGTTGGAGCCGACCGAACTACAACGCAAAATAAATTTGAAGTTTAAAAATATGAATTTCTACATGTTGTAAGTATAAAAGTTTTTATTTTATTTGTCTTAAAAATAAGTTTGTTTCCAGTCTCCTCTGTTCACCGGCGACTCATAGATTGTTTCTCTGACGTCGTCGGTGGATGCTGGGATGGATAATGATCCCGTCACACATCAATTGAATCTGTCAGTCCGCGCCTACACCTGTGACACCTGTGATACACCTAAACTATGTAAGGACATCATCATAGCAGCTCGACAATTGCCGGTTAAAATTATGGCCACATTATTGAATGGTGACAGTTGTTGGAACTAAAAACTTAAACCACCCATTCCAATGAATTTTGGGCGGTCACAAGATGCTAATGAAAACCAATTTTTTTCAGATACGCATTTTTTATTAGCTCAATTGCTGTATTTGGTGGACAAATAGAAGGAAATGCAGACCCTCCCAAGTACTTCTGGTCCCGCACAGATACCCGCTTTGACTTCGTAGTCGGAATAACAGTTGACAATAAGCCAGTCGGTATAGGTTCTCGAGTTTATAGTCACGTTATAGTGACGTCAGCTAACCCGATAGAGCGGTATCTTACTTGGAAAGGACCCAAGAGCACTGACTATGCCGACCGTAACAATAAAATCAAACTATACTATGTTCGAGATTATTGGGACAAATGCAGCCCTTTTCCCGTGCTATCCTATTCCGCGAACCTATCAAAGAGAAATAGTTCATGGATTAAGATGGGATTTGCCAGAGATCATTCGCCTATCCATGATTTGGTATTTATATTTCTGAGTGACTGGGCACATAGTAAAAAATCTTTAAAACCAAGAGTAGTATCATGGACAGGGCTGACCTTCGCAGGGTTTGGATATGTCGATAAAGAGCACATATTAAACAATACAGTACTACAAATACAAATATACAGAGTAAAAGAGGAAGTGAACTGTGATGAATTGATACCGCGGGCGTGGGGACGGTTCATCTGTATCAGAAACGTCAAGAATAATTAGGTATACAATCACTATGGTATACAATCAGGGGCGCCTTTGATGGGCCGCGATTACGTCCGCGGTATCGGCAGCTTCGCTTTGACCAAAGGAAATGAAAGTATTCTCGTGTTCACTGACTTCTCCTTTTATGACTGGATCTTAGTGAAACACTATGATAGGCTTATAGATACTGATCCCAACTGGTTAAGGAATCGTGGGCTTTTCAGGTCATAATAGTAAAACATGTTATATTTTTAGATACCTTCCTAATTAGGTACGACGTAACAAGCTAAGTTTAACGTATCTCGAGAGCGAAATTGGGGAAGAATCATCGAATGTTTGCAAATAGGTACCTACCTACTCTAGTGGGGTTTTAAAATAAAAAAACGCACTGAAAAAGAATATTGATGAATTTATCGAGAGTGTTCTTAGCTTCGTTTGATAATAAATGTGTCGAGGGTTCTTTTTATTTAAATATTTTTTTAAGGTCACCTAAGAAACGTAGCACAAACGACTTGCGCATTTAAGTCCCAATATAGGTAGATACTAGCCATTCTATGACGTACAAATACCTATACATTAAACAATTCAAATATAATAGGTACCTACTTATATGTAATATCTTTTAAGCAGTACCTAACTATTGTTCTGTTTAAAGCTGCCAAGCGGGAGTTAAGGTATTTAAAGGGAACAATAGATTATAAATTAAATTTTGAAAAATCCGGATTGTGCTTCCGGTTATGTAGATGCTGATTGGGCATCGTGTAAAGTAGATCGTAATGTCATACACTGGTTTTGTATTTAAGATAGGAAAATCCTTAATTTCTTGGGAAAACAGAAAACTGTAATGTTGCTCTTTCGACTACAGAAGTAAAGTAGGTACATGGCATTATCTGCTGCGAGTAAGGAGGCTATATTTCTGCGTACTTTCTTAAAATACTGTTTAGTGATTCGTAGCATCAACGTTGATTTGTATAAGGACAATCTGTCTGCGCAACAACTATGTTCTAATTCAATGTTTCATTTGCGTACCTACATATTAATTTTTGATATCAGGCATCATTTTGTAAAAGATATTGTAAAAAAGCAAAAGCAAAGGTGTTCAAGTATTATAAACTAAAAAATAAATACCTACTTACCTACTTGAAAATTGTAATTATGAATAAAGGTATTCGTTTTGACAACTCGTTTTTTGCTCTCAATCCAGTTATTTTATCCGTAGATAGATATCTCTCATTCGTGGTATTCTCTCTCAACAACTCAATTCATCATAAATAATTATTATAATATTATAATAATTATTATAGGCAATCCATATTCATAGTAGTCTATGGGCAATCCTCCTAAGTTTATATTATGCTGTGTCAATCATAGCTTGCTTCCATAGTGCATAGTCCTGACACATGAAATGATTTTTAATCTGTATTGACAATTTAACAATCACTCAATACATAGTCTGTAGACGCCCAAAATGGTTTCAAAATTGTGTGACATCCATGGGCTTGCGTCTTGTCTTGTCATTTATTTCATATCAATTCAGTTTGATTTGTGGTTTGATTGTATTGTTTTGTTGTTACACAGACACTGTGTAGTACAAATTTATACATATAAACTTCAATTGGATGATTTGATTGTAAGAAAATTTAAAATAGGATGCGTTTAACATACAAGAATTAAGTAATTTGATGTCTACTGTGAAATTATTATGACTAAGATATAAACAAGTTATAATACTGGTAAGTTACCTATATTACTAAGATTATACCCCTATTTAGACGATCTCTTTCGTATGAGATAATGGTTCAGGCCTTTTGAAGCTCTTTAGTATCGTTTTGATTTGAAATTCGATAAAACAAAAACTCACAGAATCTAGGTTATGATTACCTACATTGATTTTATTTTAATAATAACGAGATTATTTGTATTAATCAATAATTGTTTTGAGTATCGTGACATCAACATAATCAAAAAAATAAAAATTATATTTTTTTTCTTTTTGTTCCTGAAGCTTATTATTTAATCTTGCATATTTCAATCATTTTTCATTCATGTTTGCATGTATATCTAAAGCTTTTTATGTTTCATATAATCCGGCCCCAATAATGATTAATTGAATAATGTCATTGTAAATCATTTCATGAAGTTGCAATCAGAGACATGATACCCAATAGACGTAGCGATCTCATACATTTGCGACTAAATAAGTGACACCCAAAAATTGGCGTTGTGTACGATTGTGTTGCGTAGCAACGTTAGAATTATGCACACGACGATAAAAAAGTGTTGCCAGCCTTGTGCAAAATATTCCCAATAACTAATGATAATTTATAATGAAGAAAATAATTATCTTATACCTATTATAATTTTTAATTGTGCAAGTTCTTTTATTTTGGGGTTTCTCCAAACTAAAATATTATTAAAATTTTTTATTATAATATAGTGTAATAAACAAATTTATTTATCTAGATAAAATGGTGAATATTATACAATTTTGTCTATACATTTTACAATCACCCAAGACTATCACTCATTCTATTATATTAAGTAGATATGTATAAGTACTGCTTGTTTGTTTGTACGAAATGAAACAATGTTTTGTTTGAAAGTAAACACCATTTAATATTGTTGTACTGAGAATATTTCCCAAGTTACAACAAAATACAAAATCGATCATGGAAATAGTAATAATGGAGGGTTGGCAGCCTCCATACTAATTTGGGCTCAGATTGTAACAACATGAAAAAAGTATTATTAAATTAGTATGTATTCAAACTAAATGGTAATTTTTGGCAATCTGGTCGCAGATATAAAAGAGATTACATATGTATGAATTTACTTTAAGAAACTTTTTATTGGTATTGCATTTTTTCCGAATGGTATCCACCGTTTGTGTTGTACAACAAACAACACTAATTTTGAAGGGTAAAAAACACTCAGCATCATTTTTGCTTTCCAGAATAGCTTGACTCCACTTTTTCTGGCATGTAATATCTGATGGAAACCTAAAGTAATATTCATAACATACGAGTTATATTATATTAATACAAAAAAAAAAATGGATCATTCTAAGAGATAAAATTTCCCCATCCAAAAAATTATATATGGCAACATCGATAGAATGACGCAATCAAAAAATTATGCAAAAAATTTTCAAAATTTATGTGATTTATATAGAGAAACGGTTAATTACTTATGAAAAGTAATCCCAAAAGCTTTATTTTAGGTACATGTGTTGTTTTTACAATCTTTTAATGCACAGGATGGCATAATTTTAAAATAATAATTTCTTTAAAAAACGTCAAGCGCTGTCACACGCTCGCCGAAGACTAAAGAGCAGATAGTTTAGTTTGGTCCAACTAGCGTAGTATTGGAGGAGTCATTTATCAGCTCGATTGCTCCGTCTATTGGGTATCATGTCTCTGGTTGCAATGTATAAATAGGTAATTGAACCTACATACTTATAGCACTACACTAGTGTTTCTGATCATGGAACCCATGCACAATATAATCACTTAAACATTTGTGAATAAATAATTAAACAGTGTTATATATTTTTACCCATAACTATTATTATATAGCATCAATTAGCATAACCCGCACATAATTTAATTACTCTTTTGTCAATATGTCAGTATATAAGTTGCTTTTTGAGATATGTTTCCATAGTTTTGGATTTTTCATACCAACGAATTAACAACTAATCTCATTTACATTTATCACTAATAGGAGCTACTAACCAACTAACAGTCCGTCCTTAGTCCTACTCTATGTTAGTTACGATGTCCATGGGCGGCAGGGGTTGGTGGCACTGTCAGCTCGTTTGCTATCTTAAAAGCATAAAAAAAAGATATTGATCAACTATTATGACGATTTCAGGTAGCATCATGCTACAAACAAACCGATGGAGTGTGGAGGCGCTAGAAACATATGCTAGGAACATTCTCCTTCGTGAGAACTCTATTAAGAATAGAGTCTTTCCTGAAAATGAAGGTGTAAGTATTAAAAAAATATTTATAATATTGAGACGAAGGACGTTAATTCCTCATATATTTAAAAAGCAAAAGTTGCTTAGAAAATGAGTGTTTTAGATTTAAAAATAAGACTATTTAGAAGACAAGGACTATATATTTACGACAGGGACAGGGGTGGTCAACTGCTTTTTTGGATGTCCATGTACAATAATGTTGTGTTTACAGCGCGGTGGCGCGGTGGACGAGCGCGTTGAGCGCCGCTGGCGAGAGTTCCGCACTAAGCTGTTCGCGGAGGTTGGTAGCACAGCATTTTGAACCTTATGTACAGTAGATTATGAGTAATAATGAAGTTTATTCATTTTTCTTAGAAGGAACCCCATGTTTTAGGGGTTCCGGCGATATTTGTGGCACTGTTGTGTGGCATTACTTGATTACTACTACTATTACTATTGATTGATTTTTAACTAAAGATTCCCTATTTCTTAGTAATAAAAAAATGTTTCACTATGTGTTGTTTGACCAAAGAAAACCTATATAACGCATCACATTTTAGTGAATTGTAAAGGTAGCTTTTTTGCTTTTATATGAGTTCCTATTACTTATGTGTAAGTATTTGTTTTTTATATAGGCGATGATATAACAGGTTTTGTCTATCTAGAACATTACGAAGTTTTATTGTTAATTTTTTTTTTAAATGTTTAATATTATTTTGACGAACGTTAAGTGTTCGTATTAGTTCGTAAGACGAAGTAAATGATTCGAATTTATTATTTTACGAGCTGTTGCTTGCGGAAATTATAGTTTTGCGGTGATATTTACCCCCTTAAGGGTTGATTTAAAAAAATCGTTGAATAAGGTTTTTTATTCCTTTCATCCAAAAACCCAAATAAGAATTTGCAAACTGTTTACTTTAAAATTTGGTTAATTTTCATACAAACTTTCATCCCCTATTTCCCCCCCTTAAAGTGGAAATTTCCAAAAATCCGTTCTTAGTGCTCCCCTACACTCTAGAAGGAACCTCTGTGCCACGTTTCATACTTCCAGGTCTACTCGTTTAGGCTGTAGCGTGTCTGTCAGTCAATTAACATTTTTATTAAGTATGATTTTATTTAGGTTTGTGATCGTGTATTGAGCTGTGCAGTAGAGGACAGGGATCCAAATACAGCCCTAGCCAATGCCCCCGTCTCCATACTGAAACTAGCCAACAGATACAATCTACTACCATTAGCTATACAGGTATGTATATCTTGTAATTATATCAACTAGACACCGTGTCTATGGTCAAAATACGATCTTAGGTTCTTATGTCAAAATATAGACTCGTATCTGGTTTATGGACATATCAGCAGTGATGGCCTAGTGGTTTGAATGTTGGTCTCTCGAACGGGAGATCCTAGGTTCGAACAACACGCACCTCTACGCTAAGTTACGTGCGTATTAGATACTAATTATCACTTGCTACGATGATCAAACATGGTGAACAAACCTGCACTCCTGACAGTTCTCATACAGTTGTCAAAGCTGTGTGAAGTCTGACAATCCGCACTTGTACTATGATGGACTATGACCTGTACTACTGAGAGGAGGTCTCCCCAGCAGTGGGACAGTTATGGATTGCGATGATGAGACATTAATAAGATAACTAACATAACATAGATGGTTATAAGGATTACAGCAGTCCCTTGTGAAAAAATAAATACATAGTTACAATTTCCTAACAAAGATTGATACTAGTAAATTACATAGAAAAAATAGTAAAAGTTGCATATAACTTTGACGACTCCTTAGCCTTGTTGGTAGTAACCCCGCCTGCGAATCGACGGGTCCCGGATTCGATTCCCCTCAGATATTGATGTGACAGATAAGTGTTTGTTCTCGGGTCACGTGTGTTAGTGATGTGTTATTAGTGTTGTCCATGTCACCCGCGACACAGGAAATACTACTGCGGGGGTATGAGTGTGTTAGCGTTTATAAAAAAAAGTTATAATATATACCTCGTTTTTTTCGTCGTGATATAAAAGGTAAACAATCTTGGCACTATTTTTATTCATTTCATTAGTTTAAAAAAATATTTAGAAGTATACAGAAATGTATTTTAAATTATTACATAACATTACATTAAATTATTGTTTATTCTTTAATATTTTTTAATTTAAGTCTTTCTTATTTTTAAATCGATAATTACAATAAAAAGACACTGTAAGATTGTTTACCTTTTATATCATGGCGAAAAAAACGAGGTATATATAAAACATGTAATTTTTTTTTTCAAATGAAAATATAAAAAGTTTTTTTAATAGGAACAAAAGTGTTAAATTGATTTAAATTGGTTATCGTCGGTCAGTCGGGCGTGTGCGCGCCGCACAGTCCGCTGTGCG
>LGAG01001435.1:58054-80232 GCA_001278395.1 Lerema accius
AATCTTTAAACATTGTATTACGTAATACTTAAAGGCTGTCTTACCCTGTCGGGTAAAACAATGATTTACTTACTAAAACAAACCTACCTGTCATCATTTTCCAACGGGAATCGAACCTATCGCCATTACTCCTTCCCTGAAAATGTTGCAACATATTCGTCAATGCGTGGGCTGCTGTTTCCGCGTAATCCCAGCACTGATAATAGTGTAATCAGTTGTGATTTACACTTGTAGTGTCACTGGAGCGTGGCTGATAGCGATTGATGACCGGCGAGGCGTGACATAGCGTCATACTAGCATTAACTACCAGACCCAAGCGTAAATATTAAAGCTCAAAGTCCACACTTTCCTCATTTTATAATACAAAAAAATTATCTGTCACATAAATATCTGCAAGCCGGGAATCGAAAACGGGACCTCTCGCTTCGCAAGCAAGGTCACTACCAACTAGGCACGGGGTCGTTAAAATTAAAATCTTAACACATTCCCTATCATCCTGTCTGCTCTCTTGATTGGCTGACCCCATCCTCCCCTCGTGGTGATCAGCTGGCGGCTCCTAAAAGAGTTTAAATAGGTATATACATTATTTACTTCGCTGACAAAATATAAGTTTAAAAAAATATGCACCAGCTTACAAATAATTCGAAACGAATTCTAAGGTTTAACTTCTAACTAAACGTCCGTGTTCCTCATAATTAGTAGTTTTATTAATTTAGATAATGATGTGCTAATTATGCTGTGCTCTATACCATAAACAAAACCTTTTATTTATAGTCTATAATATTGACAATCTGTGATCAATTTCTCAAACTAGATAAATGACAATACTGACATTGACGTATTGCGATTCGATTTGACATTAGATGATTAGATATTTGAGTTTGAAAATGAAAAGTGGAACACATTGTTTATATTTTGTTTTCTATTCAATATAAATAAACTGAGCTATTGTTTAAAATGAGTGATTCGGAAACTGCTAATTGTCGGTTATGCGCTGACCTGCAGCCGCTCAGTAATCTTGTGGATCTTCAAAAAGATGAAGAAAAACGTCAGAAAGTCACGAAGAAACTCATCCGTTTATCTTTAACCACTAATTTAGATAGCTCTTACGACGCTCTTGCTAAAACTGTATGCTTCTCATGCATAGAGTCGTTAGATGCGGCATTTGATTTTGTAATTCATGTGGAAAAAGCACAAAATAGGCTTGCTGAAGTAGGCATAAAAGAAGAACTCAATTGCTCCAATATGTACTATTCTTTCGAAGAAAATTACGACGATCGCTCCGTGAAAGAGGAACCTGACACTGGTAGTGACTTGGAAATAACGATTAAAAGTCGAAAAAGAATTAAAGTTGAAAAAAATTCAAATGTTGATAACAAAGATTGCCTTGATATTCCCATATCATCTTGGAAAGACTACAATTGGTTGTGTGCGTACTGTGATACAAGTTTTCTTAATATCGACGAGCTCAAAGAACATTCTATGGCTTTTCACGGTTGCTGTAATCCTTATCGTTGCTCAGATTGTAATTGCAGAAAATTACGTCTGGACAGCTTCGTTAAACATGTAAAAAAACATAGACAACACCTAAAACTTTCTTGCTACAAATGCCATATGACATTTTCTAGACAATATGACACTATAAAACATAGAAAGCAACATCTGAGTTCCGAATTTAAATGCAGTGGTTGTAACGAAACTTTCCCAACATTAAAACAGTCAGTGGAACACTCTGATTTATACAATAGAGATAAGAAATCTCGGGATGTACCTGTTCAACACTTAACTGACGACTTAACTTGTGTATTTTGCTCCAAAAAATTTAAGCATAAGGGTGGTCTCGCCCAGCATTTACTAATTCATACAGATCGAAAACGAAATCATACTTGTGAGATATGTGGTAAATGCTTTCTTAATAAACCGACTCTTGCTGGACATATGATGACGCATGAAGGAACCAAGCCACATCAATGTGAAATGTGCACTCAACGGTTCCGTACTCTGTCCCAATTACGTGCACATGTAGGAATACATGATGGAAAGAAACCATTCTCTTGTGAACAGTGTGGGAAGCTTTTCAGACTCCAACGGCAGCTCGCTTCACACAGTATCATCCACACTGATTCTCTTCCTTTCGTTTGTACATACTGCGATAAAGGATTTAGATTTAAAACCATCTTAACACAACATATGAGGCAACATACAGGCCTAAAGCCCTATGAGTGTCAAATGTGTCAGAGAGAGTTCACAAATTGGCCGAATTACAATAAGCACATGAAACGGCGACATGATATCAACATGGCCAAGAGAAAACAAACCCCAGGTGGGCTTTTGCCAATAAATCCCACCACAGGTGAAGTCGATAAATTACCAGAGACAAATAAGACTGCAGAATGGAAAAAGAAAATCATAGACAACAAACATCCAGGCAGGCCTAAGAGAAAAAAAATAGATACATAGTTGAAATTTGAAATTAAAGTTGAAGAAATAATATTTTCTTATGGCATGGCCAATTGAATTCCTTATGCATAGAACATAAACATAGGCTGAACAAATTCGCCATTTCAAGAATATCTTCTATCTGAAGAATAATGGCTTTGGAGTATGTATTACTTAATATTGTGGTTATTTAATGAATGAATTTTGTTATGTTAATGTGTGAAAATGAAACCTAAATATTTGTTGAGTATTAAAATGTTTATTGATGGATTGTTTTTATATTTTTTTATTATGGACTCAAAAAAACCATCTATATTTGACATGCCAAAAAGGGCGTAAAAATATTTTTAGTTATTTTCAAATCTAACAATAAAATAATTCAATATATTAATTACATACTAAATCACGTACAGATTTATGATTATGCAAATATTAAATGATTTTACTAGCCACATCAGTTCATTCTATTGTAATGTAAGAGTAACAATTATTTATTTATGCATAATGAAATAAGTAATTACTTACTAAGTTATATTCGTCAAATATGATTAAAATTGGTTTTAAAATTAAAACATTTTGCAGCTAAAATTCTTTATTATAAGCAAAGTTATGTGGACATAATGATAAATAGAGGTAAACAAGAATACATAACTATGTGACTTCAGTTTTAATTTCATGAGAAGGAATAATATTTCTAACGCTTATAATTTTTTTCGGTCTCCCTCGTGGGTTTGGGACAAAATAATTTCTGTTGGCCATTGTCAAATCTACAGCCCCGTTTGATTTAGCCGTTGTCAGGTCCAAAGACTGTTGTTTTTTAGCCATGTTCATTCCATGATTTTTCTTCATATGTTTATTATAATTTGGCCAATTTGTGTACTCTTTAGTACAGAGATGACACTTATAAGGTCTTTCCCCGGTATGTAGACGTACATGCTGAATAAATGTAGACTTGTGTTTGAAACCTTTCTGGCAATAAGAGCAAATATGAGGTGATTTTTCTGCGTGAACGATACTGTGTGCGCTGAGCTGTTTTTTAAGCCTGAAACATCGTCCACAGGTTTCACAAGTAAAAGGTTTCTTGGTATCGTGACTCCCTATATGCCTGCTTAATTGTGCCCGTAGCCTAAAGCTGCGGCTACATATATTGCATGTGTACGGCTTAATATCGTCATGCAGTGAACTGTGTGCAGCAAGGTTAGCTTTATTAGCGAAACACTTCCCACATTTCTCACATGTATGATCACGTTTCTGCTCCCCATGCTGTGTTAAAAGGTGAGTTGTCAAAACACCTTTGTATCCAAACTGTTTCTGACAAAACACGCATTTCAAATCTTCTGTTAATTGCTCAGGAGGTACTTCACGAGTTTTCTTATCTTTTTTGTACTTATTGCAGTGCTGTTTACATTCTTCTTCTGTTGCAAAGGTTTCGTTGCACCCTGGGCATATGAATTCCGAATTTATGTGTTCTTTTTTATGCATCTGAGCATCATATTGTCTCGAAAATGTTTTGTGACAACGATAGCAAGATAATCTCAGGTTATTTCTGTGCTGTTTTACATGTGTAACGAAGCTGTCTAATCTTAGTTTCCTCATTCTACAATCTGTGCAACGGAATGGATTGCAAGAGCTATGGGACTGCATTGAATGTTGTTTTAATTCTTCGATACTCGGAAACATTGTGTCACAAAAGGAACAGAGCCAGCTGTAGTCTTTCCAAGATCCTTGACAGTCCACTTGTAACGTTTTTTTCAGATTAACTGCTTTTTGTTTTTTAGTCTTAATATCTACCTTATTTTCTACTGGAATTGTTTTTTCTACACCACCACTTTCACTTGTTTCTTTCTCTAATTTAATTATGACTAGATCTTCTTTTAATAAGCTATGTTCTGAACTACTATTATCAGTTTGTACCTCTGTTTCATTATAATTTTCTTCTTTTACAGTGTTATGAGCTACATCAATATAAACCTCAATTTCAACCTCTTTTTTGATAGGTCTTGGACATATTTCTTCGGGAGATATAGTAATTTCGTCATATATTTCCTGCTTAACATTAAATTCACCCAAAGTACTTAATTCGCTTTGAGATGTTTCAACATTTGATACGAATTCAAATGCCTTGTCCAATGCTTCTATGCAGGGAAAACATACAGTTTTTGGTAAGACGTCGTGGGGTGAATTAAAATGAAGTATTTCTAAAGAAAGGCGAAATAATTTCTCCAACACTTTTCGTCGTCTTTCATCATCAGATTGGAGATCTATGAGCTTCCCATAAGACTTAGACTGAGCACAAAACCGGCAATATGCGGTTTCTGTTTCACTCATTGTTATAAAGAAAAACGATACGTGATTGGCTTAATATTGATTTCATTTAATTTGTCTCCCTTCTTCATACGATCCACTATTATAATAATTCAATTAGATTGGAGTCTAATGCCCAATTAGAAAGTCTTTGATGACATTTGCCGCAATATTTACAAACACAATACGGTATCATCTATCACTATCATTACTTATCAAGCCTATCATAATTTCATTTGAAAATGCTAAGAAATGAAATAAGAAAATAATGTCACAAGGAAATGTCATTTCAATTTTAATGAATGAAAATAATAAAAAAACGTAAATGTCATTTTGATGTCTTGTCAATATAAACTTGTCTGTGTGTTCTTAAATAAATGCAGTGCACACTGATCTATCCGTTATGGAGACATGGAATGGAACGATGCCAGCATAGCTCAGAAAGGAAAGATGCCAGGTGCCAGTCGATGCTGATTTACCTATGTCCCAGTTGATATGTCTGCGACTCTCTTAATTATTTCATGTTAATGTAATCTGTAATTGTAGTGTAATATATAAAACTTTTTAATCTGTAGTTATATATTAAATTGACAAAATGTTTTTTAATTTTTATTTACGGTTGTGTTTTATTTATCTGCAAGCAAAGTCTGCAAACAATTCGAAAGATATTGTAAATTAAAAATGCTGTTTTGAATAAATAAAATGGAATTAGACAAAAACACTTATTGCCGTCTTTGTGCGGAACCTAAAGCTCCTGAGAAAGTGTTGAACCTGACAATGGACGAAAAGAAATGCGAAGAAATAATTTATAAACTTGCTTTCCTAAACGCGATTTACGTCGAAGTAAAGTCCGACAAAATCTTGCCAAAAACTATTTGTTTCGTATGTTATGAATCATTAAATAAAGCGTACGAATTCCTAGACAAAGTGAAGAGGTCCCAGGAAGTTTTATTGCATTTATTTAATTCTGAACAGTCTAAATACGATGTATCCGATGATGATAGAGTGTATGAGGACTTCTTTAGCCCTAATGTTGATGATACTCCTGTAAAACAGGAGGATTCTTGTCTGAATGCTGACCAAATAGACATGTGTAACACAGAAGTCAAATTAAAAAAAGAACCGAAAGAGGAATTGGATCCTAACATTGATGATAGCCTAATATCAGCTGACTTTGATCAAACTTTAAACGTACAAGATATATTAGACGCCGCGATGTGTAAAATGCCATTCTCTGAAGATGTTGAGATCTACGCTAAAGAAGTTTCTGGTATTGATAAAAAATCTATTACTCTATGGAAAGATTACCCGTGGGTATGTTCGTTTTGTAACATAGAATTTCTAGACATTGTAACATTGAGATCTCATTCTAAAATTACCCATGGCAAATGCCATGCATTTACATGTATAGATTGCAAGAATTATGGGAAAAGTGACTTTGACTCATTTATAAAGCATGTTAGACGGCACAGAAGAAAACTAAGGTAATTATTTCAAAATTATATGTATTGTATATTAGATTTGATAGTATTGACTATTTATACATATTGATGTTAAATAGGATGATGCATCTGATGTGATCAATCAGTGTCATCAACAGTCTTCACTTAAATATTATATTTTTGTTTTATCGATACACAATTAAAATTACTGCATCATAATAACGATTATAATCATTAATTTCAGAAAAAGATGTCACTACTGCGACAAAATTATCACCGAGGAAAGCTCAAGATCTCATTTACAAAGCCATTTACAAAAGAATGAAGTCTCTTGCCAGCTGTGTGGAGAAATATTGAGAAATGACGAGGCATTGCAGAAACACTTAGGAGAATATAACTTGACTAAACCTAAACGGAAGCCAAGGAGAAAACGGGGAACTCCAATCACAGAGGCCGACCTTACCTGTGAGCTTTGCAAAAAGGTGTACAAAAACCCAAATAGTTTACGGGACCACATGAAAATTCATATAGACAACCGTAAAAGGAATTTCACTTGCGATCGGTGCGGGAAAATGTTCTATAATAAGGGTACTTTAACCTCCCACATCATGTCCCATGACAAAATCCGTCCACACAACTGTAGAATATGTAATAAATCATTTCTATTCCCCAACATGTTACGTCGACATGTGGAAATGCATTCGGGTGTGAAACCATATTCCTGCGAACAGTGTGGACGGTGCTTTAGACTGCAATACCAATTAAACGCTCACAAAATAATTCATACGGACTCAATGCCTCATGTATGCCAGTATTGTAATAAGGCATTTCGTTTTAAGCAAATACTTAAAAACCATGAACGGCAACATACAGGTGCAAAGCCCTATTCATGTCAATACTGTGGTATGGAGTTTACGAATTGGTCGAACTACAATAAGCATATGAAACGAAGGCACAATACTGACACATCTAAAAAGAAAATCACTCCTGAAGGTGTGTTCCCGATTAATCCTCAAACTGGGCAGATATTTCAGCACCAGGATCCAGGAACAGAGGAATGGAAGACCAAGATCATGATACCAGCTAAGAGAGGAAAGAAAAGAGTGATTAAGCAAGAAGATATTTAACAGATACAGTATTAAGTGGTGTTAAAGTGTAATGTAATGCAATTTGAGTGGAGTAGGGGTCTTGTAAAATGTTATGATGCGTTACATAAGTAGAAGATCGAACGCGTTACGTAACATTGTTTTTTTATTACTAAAAACAAGTGGGGTATTTAATTCTCTTAAGCCGGCAAAATAGAAATTATTTTTTTGAAAAAATGGTCTCTTGGGTGTTACGTAACGTTTAGGGAGGGGGAGGGATGGTACAGCAAACGTTACGGCGCGTTACATAAGGGGAGGGAGCGTGAAAAATCTTCAAAAATTGCGTTACATTGTACTTGAATGCACAGTTATGAGTATATAGCGACAGAGACAGGTTTGCATTTGTAAATAAAATACACAAGATTTCATAGTTAATTTTAGATGGCGTGATAACTATCCACTAGACAACTAATGTTATAATTTCTGTTGAAACATTTCAAACAAAACTGGTAAGGCGAGAACGTCACGTGATTGGACGATTGCGATTGTCGAAAATCTTACCATTGGCCAATAATAGACGAAAAGGACAGCACAAATTTACTTACATATGAAAGAAAGGGATGCACTATGTTGTAAGGATCAAATCACTATCGTTATCTGGTAGTGTTCGTCTTGCGCGTTGTTTATGGTTATGACGCCATATCCAGGCATTACTAAATTGTAACAAGACAGTACTATCACAACAAAACTTTATACAGTGATAATGAACAATTAAATAGCTGTAAGCTACTGACATGATCTGTTATCCGGAGAAAAAGTCATCCATCCATCCAAAAAGCCATCTAATCTGGATAATTAGTGCCATTTATATTTGTGCACAAATGCATCATATTAGTTATTATATTAAATATGTATTATGTTTATAAAAGAGTATTAAATAATGAATTAGTTGATTGTATTTCGTTATAATTAAATGTACAACTATGTAATTAAGAGTATTTTGTACAGAAATATATTTCTATTCTAACGATATTATATATTTTTTTATTACTTGCGACAGTTTTCTATAAAAGATACAAGATGGCGTTAGTAATCGCTTTCCAACAAGGTAATGGTTAAAACTGTAATAGAATAGGTACATATTTGTTTAATCTGACTAATTATATATCTAAATATGAAATATGAATATCTGAAATTTTTCGACATAAAACGAAGTTTTGGGTTGTAAAACTAAAATAAAAAATGTAAGTTTCCAGAACTAGGTCGGAAAGGACGAAACATTTATTTTTTCTTTTGAATTTAAATTTTAAATTCTTTAATTATATTACTTGTATTCTTAAATACTATTATTGTTAATTAACAATTAAAATTACGGAATATTTTATAGGGGCCGTTCAAGTATTACGTAATCACTATAGAAAAACGAAGGAAGGGGTCTTTCCTTTGCTTATTTTTGATGACATGGTTAGGGTCTATATAGTAATTACGTCAGCAGTAGTTATTTACCTTTTTACATACGGCAACACAATCAATAAAAAAAAATCTCATTGTAACATTGAGATCTCATTCCAAAATTACCCATGGCAAATGTCATGCATTTACTTGTATATGTAGATTGCAAGAATTATGGGAAAAGTGATTTTGACTCATTTATCAAACATGTAAGACGGCACAGGAGAAAACTAAGGTAATTATTATAAAATAATATCTATTGTATATTAGATTTTTTATGTATTGACTATTTATACATATTGACGTTAAATAGGATGACACATCTGATATGATCAATCAGTGTCATCAACAGTCTTCACTTAAATATTCTTGTTTTATATTAAATATACACAATTAAAATTACTGCATCATAATAACAATTATAATTATTAATTTCAGAAAAAGATGTCACTACTGCGACAAAATCATCACCGAGGAAAGCTCAAGATCTCATTTACAAAGCCATTTACAAAAGAAAGTCTATATAGTAATTACGTCAGCAGTAGTTATTTACCTTTTTACATACGGCAACACAATCAATAAAAAAAAATTAAAAGATGCATACAAAAAAATGTTTACGTAAGCATGGGAGGGGTTAAGACGATTGTTTACTTTTGCTAAAAAGGGGTGGGGGAGTAAATAATTGTTATAAAGTTTAGGTAATACTTGAACGGCTCCACATTACAGATATTTTATTTTAAAAGTACAGGACTGTTTTACGTAACACTTTATATAATATTGACTAGGTATAACATTCAATCAATGATTAACAGTAGGTAGATTATAAATGGAAATACCTAGATTAGAAAATCACAATTTTTCACAAGAAAAAGGAATCTTAAACCCCCATTGGAGCCGAAAATTAGCATCAACGCTTCTCAAACTTTAACATACATAATGTTATTTGGCAATCCATACAACGCTAACTCCTATTATAACTTATGATTTACAGTAAATTCACATAAAGATCTTATTAATTACATACTTAGTAATAAATGCATTCACGAACACGACACCGATATTTCGAATAAAATTAAACTTTAGTTGCAACCAGCGATAAACATTTCGGTGATATGGCCTCGTTAATAACTTTTTTAAAATAGCAACATTCAATGCCATTTTCTTTTAAATAGACAAGTCGGTCATAGAGTACGAAGTTTTCAAAAATCGGCGCCAAATGATTCTGATACGAGATATAGAGTGCGGCGTCGGTGAATGTACTCTGTGGTATATTATCCCACATACTCTGTAGCATGGTTAGGTCGAAAGGAACTTCTATACCAACATTACCGAGTTCAGGATCAGTATTTTCCAATGATAATAATCTAAAACCTTTACTAGTGGCTTCTGCTAGGTATTTTGCGAAGTCTCTGTTAGCTTGGTTGACAGGTTTGCGTCTTTTTTTCTCCAAAATACAGTTGTCTGTAACAGGAAATACAAATAATGGATTAAACACAAAACGGAGTATTATCAAGTTTGAGGGTAACTTCAAACCATCCGTGTAGAGATGTTTTTTTTATGGTTTTAAGGTAGCAAACGAGGTGACAGCGCCAACAACCCCTGCCGCCCATGGACATAGTAACAAAATTCAAGTAGGACTAAGGGGGGACTGTTAGTTGGTTATTACGTCCTGTTATTTAGTAATAAGGACCACAAAAATAAATTCCACAGGAAAATCTTGTACTTACTTTGTTTAGCATACACCTTAAGCAAGGCTCTAGCCAGCAAATAAAAAACCCGGTCTTCTATATTCTCATCTCTGATGTGCGCTGGCTGGGCAGCCACTCTCAAAAATTGAGTCCCTAAAAATGTGTGACCTTCCTCCCTTTTATAAATCCCCTTCAACATTTTGCTCATTGGAAAGTCCTTGACACCGCTCGTATTGTTTATTTCCCGCGCCATTTTGTGGTAGCAACATGGCGTCACAACGAGAGCGCGGCAACGTTCCATTTTCAAAAATAACTTGATCGCTGCAACCGACAAATCCCCGCAGGCGTGAAGCCCCATGAAACAAAATCCATTTTCATCGTGAGGGAACTTTTCTTTTAAAAAGGAATCGATTTTCGTGTCGGAGTCTTCCGAGACTAAATGACGTATGTATTTGACTTTCTCCAAAGAATCGGTGTGATGTTTTCGTTGGTGTTCCTTGGCGTTTACGTATAATGACTCTTGTCCTTCTAGCCCAAGTATATTGTATCTAGTTTCTAAAAATATTTGGTAGTCAATATATCCCTGAAAAAAAATTACATGCTCAAATACAAATGCTATGAAAAGAATTCGATCGATCAAGTTACTAAATGCTTCAGTTATGTTATCTATTCATGTAAGTACTAAATCGTTATCATCAAATAACTCTACACGCATAACTCTATATACTAATATCTCAACCAATCCAAACCAAAACTACAAAGCCCAGTACCCGCAGTTATGAGAAGAGGCTTGAGCCTAGTAGTAGGTCGTTAATCGGTTGAGGCTATATTAAATTATTAAAAATATTAATTATTGAGGAGATAAGTAGGTAATAAACAAGAATATAAGAAGGCCACATCACTCAATTGGTCGTCTAGAAGTGTATATGGTGTCCTCAAGGCTATAAAATGTAGAACAACTCACCAGTCCAGCCCCAAGATCGACGACAGTCTCACAACCGACGCTTTTGCAAACGTTCTTAATTGCTTCCGTCAATTGCACAATTTCATGAGCCTTTTTCTTGCTCATCCGGCTTTGCACATGAGGCTGTTCATTGGCATTAGACGAGAAAGTTTCATAATGCGGCGATAATTTAGCCACTTCTTTCATGAACCTCTCAGAAAACGAGTTTAGATTGTCATCGTCACCTAATTTCACGTGGAAATTCAAATTGTCGGTGAGAACGTCCGTGTTAGGGAGGACGTATAAGTCCCGATAATGTTTACAGAAAGACATACAGTCGTTTAAGTAGTCTTCGTCGTTGGAATATTCTGGTGGCAACGACATTGCAGTCTGTAACAAAGGTTTCTTTCAGTGCTCCTTATTATGGGTAGATTATTTTGTACTTGGTTTTCTGTCGTCCGATAAATCGCTGCTCTCTTAACCCCATAATACGCAATTTTAACGCCGTTACAAAGTTACAGGAAGACTAAGAAGCGCCTAACGTTTGTGTAACGCGTCAATTAGTATAGATGGATCCATTAGCCAATCTTTTTACTTCAGATGATTAATAAAATGGTACGTGGTTTACAATTTAAACGTAGGAGCTGTAGCATAACTACACCACCCGGGGCTCGTGGAAATTCATTCGTTGGAGCCCAGTAAAAATAGACATTCTATTTAAACATCTAATAAATAAAAATTTCAAACGACAATTTAGCAGAAAATAGGACACGGTCCTTTGGGCTGAGGGCCCCTTGCGACCGGGGACCCGTGACATTTTGCCACCCTATAGTTACCTCACTGCGTAGGAGAGGTCAAGCAAGACATTGAGCCATAAAACTTGCGAGTCTTCCTTAAGAGGTTTTTAGGATAGAATCTAAGTGTGTTGCTGGCAATCTCGTTCTTTCAACCCAAATGAAAATTTGTTTTACATTATAATATATGGTCATAGATAAATTTGTTTGTATGTAATCGCAAAAATAATTTATTTGCTTATCCCTTTGTGTTGCGTTAAATTAAATTACAGAAACTATGACTTTGAATATTCTAAGATTCCTAAATTAATTCCTGATAAAAAAGTGTTCACAACAAGGAAGGAAGAAAGGAACTGAATTTAAATTAAAAATACTATAGAATAAAATATTTATTAAGTCTCAACGTTTACACTTTGCCATCAGATCCTTTCTAACAATATTTCACTGCAACATTGTTTGTAACTAAAATATTTAAATTTTTAGCAGCTATATAATTGTCATTAAAAAAATAATTAACAAAAGAACATTATATTTTTAAGCTTAAACTGATTAGTAACTCTCTTTTAAATAAATATTCTTCATTAAAAATCAATTATTGGTAAAATAAGTACGGCATCAAATGCAAGAAATTGGCAACAAAATTTAAATTAAACGCTATCTATAAGAAAGCCCTAACATTTGCATATTTCTATAATTGCTCCACTAGATGTATCTAATGTCTTAAAGTTCTAGGAGTCATTCAATCCTAGTATTCGCACACGACAAATCACTTTTTAAAGTAGTATGCTACAGAATTTCCTCATAAATTCAGAAGATAGAATTATATTTTTTAGAGTTTTATTGCTGAGGTCCACTTATTTTCTCCCAAGCTTCATTATCCTTTCGTAGTTGCTGAGACGCCCCGTCCCCAATCACGCATTTCCCAGACCATTTTGCCTTCGACAAGTACTTCTCGCACACTTCAATCAGGTCTTCTTTCTTTACAGCCAGCACTCGGGCCCTCTGAGTCTGCCATATATCGTAAGACAATCCATAAAGGAACAAGTCGATACCCTTCATGAATTCGGCTATCGGTTGATCCATTTGCTGCAAGATAGAAAGTTTTGCTTCAAAAAGATTTTGATCATCGACAAGATTCGTGTTCTTTGTCATCCAATCAGTAGTTTCATCAAAAACATCCATGGTAACCCTTGTATTAGGATCCCTATAAGAGTAGAAGTTAAATAAACCGTCCATTGTCAGCATCGCTCCACCTCCATACGCCCCATTTTGCTCCCTAACTATCGGGTGGAAGTACTTCGATGTCAAAAATCTTGTGAGTACCCTCAGTTTAGGATAGTCTGGGTCCGAATAAGTTACGGTTGGAATGACTTTAGCACAAAAGTTAATCGGAATATTCATAGATATATGGATCCCTCGATTTTCTTTCGGCATGGTCTTGCAGTCGGTCCAATTGATGCGGTTATGTTCGTCTTTATATTTAACATCCTTGCACAAATGCGTGCAGAACTTGTTGATCTCATCGTGAATGCTTGTATTTGTGTTGCAATAATGGAATGCTGCTCTTAAATTATCGCCTCTCAGTATATTTTTCGCAATACTGTCTACGAACGCTTGCACCTCTTCCACTTTGCATTTATGCAGTAATTCCTGCATGTTCATTATGTGATGTAAGCCCAAAAGTTTTTCTTTGCACTCATCTACTGGCGAAACTAAGGCACGTGCTGCTTGCATTGCAAAAGTATGCCCGCTGTCGATAATTCCACTCGTCAAAGACGAGCAATAGTTTGTTAATAGCATGGTCATTCTCTCGCTATTCTTGAAATTGGGTTTGCTGAAGATCTCAGACCAAATGTCCAGCATTTTTGGCAAATTCTCATCAAGACAATGACTGTTTATCACAACACCTTGTTCATATTGGCCTGGTTGGTCGACATGCTCAGTGATGTGCGTAATAAACGACAATCCTGAAGTTGACTTGCTGACAAATTTGTCAAAATCTCTGTAATTGTACGATTTTGTGTCGAATTTGTCAATGATGTAGTTGAAAAACGGAAGCAGCTGCCTCTCATTATCCTTTAAACTGTCCGTTCCTAGGACACCCTTGAAGTATGTAACACCATTTGTGTTAGCTTCACAGAGTTGCAGAGGAATATTTGCAGAGATTGTATGTTTCAATGGTGGTGCTGTCTTAGTGAGAGTGATCTCATCA
Organism: Lerema accius; assembly: GCA_001278395.1. NCBI lineage: Eukaryota > Metazoa > Arthropoda > Insecta > Lepidoptera > Hesperiidae > Lerema > Lerema accius. The sequence continues at coordinate 72,414 of LGAG01001435.1, forward strand.
ATCTTTAAGCATGGTAGTACATCGAGGTTTTGAATCTTTTTCTGAGCTCTGGAAAGTTCTATTCCTTCCTTGAAAATTTCTTCTTTTTGAGCATCATTTAATGCAGCCACTTTACTTTTTAGCAGTTTAGCCTCTGCTTCATTGAATAGATCATCGAATTTAGGGTCTGGTTGCATCGTCATTATCAGTTTATGATTATTTAAAATGAAGTACTTTTCTATAACATCCTTCACGTATTTTGGGCTCATTAGGTTTACTTTTAGTCGATCCAGTAACTGATTGACCTTCAATGCATTTAGAACTTGACCATTATGATTCCACAGTGGCATAAGATTGAATAGAACATTTAAACCAAATTTAGGTGACTGATGTTTAATCGACAGTTCAAAGCCATGTAAAACACTTTCGATATGATCTTTTTCAAATCCTTTCGTAAATATTTCCTCCACTGTCTTGTTTGCAATTTCTTCAACCTTTTTGAAGTTAGCCGTTTCAACATCTCGCAAGCCAACTACGAATAGTGTATCCCGAATCTGATTATCATAGCCAGTTAAAGTGTTGTATCCTCCAGATATATTTTTCTCAATTAAACTTTTATAGAATGCCGAATTTGGTCCTATTATCATTAATTCAGCTAAGGCGGTGATCATGAAAGTTTCATATATGTTTGTGATGTCAGACATAACATAACCAATGGCAATTTGATTTTGTTTCTCAACTGGCCCACCATACTGGTCAACCCTACATGGAATATTTGCCCTTTTCATGGCGTTCCATCTTGTCTGTGGGGCTACTACAGTATTTTTGGGGTCTAGGTATTTATATTTGCTCAAGTACGCTTCATTTAGAAACTTAAGATTATGTTCTAAAGGAAAATTACCATAGGAATATATTCTAGCATTACTCGGATGATAGTAAGTAGCATGGAAGTCTTTTAAATGCTCATGTGTCAGTTTAGGTATACATATAGGGTCACCTCCTGACACATAGCCGTAAGTACCATTGGGTAAAATTGTATTAATGAACTTTTGGCCAAATAATGAGCTGGTTTCAGAAAACGCTCCCTTCATTTCATTATAAACAACCCCCTTAAAAACCAGTTGTGAGGATTTATCTTCTAAATTTGAATGCTCCAATCTCCATCCTTCTTGAAGAAAATCTAATCTTTCTAAATTAGGTCGGAAAACAGCATCTAAATAAACTTTTTGTAGGTTTCTGTAATCAATTTCATTTTGAGATGAGAACGGGTAAAATGTGTAGTCAGGGCCGGTTAGAGCATTCATAAACGTTGCAAGGGATCGGTTCAACATCTTGAAGAATGGATCCCTGACGGGATACTTTTCTGATCCACACAGGACAGTGTGTTCCAGGATGTGAGGAGTACCCATAGAGTCTAAAGGAGTAGTTCGGAATCCCACAGAAAATACATTATTAGAGTCATCCCTCTCTAAATGCAAATATTCAGTCTTTGTTTTCTCATGTGTTAAGAGGTATGCTGTCATATTGTATTCTTTGATCGTCTCCACCTCCGTGCAAAGGAATCCATGATATACTTTCCCTGGTTGCAAGCTCTTAGACAAAGATTCCTTTTTTTTCAAAATGCTGGTGCTGTATTGATTTTTCTTTTGACTAGTTGACGCCATGCGGTTTTGAAAACTGGTCCATCCGTATCTTGATATTCTCGAATACATGTTGCAAATTTTCTCTCTTCAAAATCCTGCAAAAATCAAATCACCACTCACTGTTTTTTTTGTCACTGATGCACATGTTTCTACGATTGTTAACTAGTAGGGACTAAAAAAGACTATTTCTTTTATTTACGTACATGCTTAATTTTCGTTTATTTTTTTTGGAAAAGGTGACAGAGGATTCCGGTTCACGAAACAAATGAATATGACGCAATGTTTCACACTTACTTTATGAATTTCCTTCGAAGGTGAAAAATATTGTATTTTGTACTTTAAGCTGACAGTTATCTCTTTATTTTACTTAATCCGCAACCAAATTCATAATTTTCTTATTTTATTCAAAACAATAACCTCTTCGGCATTACAGACACAGAATTGGATTGATTTGATGTCATTCGTGACATAAAGGGAATGACATTTAATTTTGTTCAATTTGTTCATTTGATTGACATTATGTCTTAAGTGTTACCATAAGTTAATATATTGTTTATACGTCTATGCATCCTACAATAATTTGTGGTGATATTCTTCGATTTAATCCATACAGTATATAATATTTGCTTCAAGATGATTTTAGAATTCATCATTATGTAGCTCGATTATTTCTTTCTTTTCTTCGAAAGTACACAGCACAGCATTCCACTAATTCCGAGCTCGATTTATTTTGACAACATTTAAAAAATGTGTTAATGTTGCCTGACTACATTACAAAAAATTTTAATGTCATATTTTTTTCTTGTGAAATGGAACGTCCTAATCATGCAGAAACGATATGACATTGAGAGTGACAGACAGATTATAAACCCTTTTTCTTTTGGTGGTCAACACGTGTTTACGTGTTGAGCCCAAAAAGTAGTTATTTGATAATAAATAACTACAAAAACCGCCAAAATGAGTTTGTACAACTTCAAAAAGATAGCCGTGGTACCCACGGCTAAGGTACGTGAAGATTGATAACACATTTTCAAAACCCTGTGTTATTAATTTTCTCTCGAAATTTATAACCTCTTAAAATGTTGTTTTCAGGACTTCATCGATATAATATTATCAAAAACACAAAGAAAAACACCTACAGTAGTGCACAAACATTACAAAATCACACGGATCCGTGCATTTTATATGAGAAAAGTGAAGTTTACTCAACAAAACTTTCACGACCGATTATCGAGGATAATACAGGTAAATAGTTTATTATTACTCTAAAAACGTCTGTAATGTAAACTTAATCCACAGGAAATTAGATGTCTAAAGAAATATCTTTAAAAAACATTTCACAACATTTAGAAATGCATTTATAATTCCGTACTATAAGTTTGTTCATATCTTACCTATCTTAGATTAATGATATTAATGATTGCCACAGGCCTTTGAGACGCCATAACATTACAAATGGATATATAAAGTCTTATTCACAATCTTTCAAACACTTCCATGTCAAAATGTATCAATAAACAATCACAGCTATTAAATAATTTATTTATGTTATAGGAGTTTCCAAAATTGGATGATGTCCATCCATTCTATGCAGATTTGATGAATGTTTTGTATGATAAAGATCATTATAAGCTTGGTCTTGGACAACTTAACACTGCAAGACATTTGATTGACAAGTAAGTAACTAAACAATGTAACAATATTTTACACACTAGCAATTAACCTTGACTCTGCTCACGTATTTTTCCCGTTTTCGCAATATTTATTGCTGTTCCTCTCCTATTCATCTTAGCGTAATGTTATATAGCCTATAGCCTTTCTCGATAATAGACTACCTTACACTAAAATAATTTTTCAAATAGTAGTTCCTGAGATGTGTGTGAGATGAGCGTGTTCAAACAATCAAACAAACTCTTATGCTTTATACTATTAGTATAGATAATTGCCATATCATAATACACAAGGAAAAATCTTAAAATATAAACACATTACCCACACAGAATACTCAGTATCAAAAAACTTCAGAAATAAAACGTAAGTAACAAATAGTCTTTATATTTCAGTGTGGCAAAGGACTACGTCCGTCTACTCAAGTTTGGAGACTCCCTGTACCGATGCAAGCAGCTCAAACGGGCGGCTCTCGGTCGCATGGCCACCATTATGAAACGTCAGGCCGCCAACCTTACTTACTTGGAACAGGTAACATTCCAATGTAGAATTTACTGTCTACTTCAATGGTTTTTTACTTTAATTAGTAGTTGCTTTCTTTTGCTACTCTGTTGTTAACTGACTCATAATTATGCTAGTTTGTAGGTATATAATTGGCATAGTTAATGTGTACATGAAGTCGTTGACAAAACTAAATTTTTAAATACAAAAATATCTCACACACTCTGCACAAGAATGTTTTGTATATGAAGAAGTTAACAAAAGTTAATTTTTAGATATAAAAATGTAGCATGTACGCTTGTCACTGACCTGTTAACTTTTTAATAAATTTTATTGTGTGTATATTTGCAGGTGCGACAACATCTCGCCCGTCTGCCCTCCATCGACCCCTACACTCGGACCATCATCATTTGTGGCTTCCCCAATGTGGGGAAATCTAGCTTCATCAACAAGGTACATACTTAATAAAATTTCAATACACATCTACCTACACAAACATATTTTGTACACACATACATGCACACACATGCCTGCACACACACACACGCATACATACACACACATAAATACACATAATCATACATAAATACACACATTCACACACATCTGCTCATACAACCTAAAACACTTATACCTACACACACACCATAGTATCTTGTACAAAAAGGGATATTGATTAATATTTTTGTATGTATTAACTTGTGTGCAATATTTCAGATAACTCGTGCAGATGTAGAAGTTCAACCATATGCGTTTACAACAAAGAGTTTGTACGTAGGACACACAGACTATAAATACTTGAGATGGCAGGTTGGTACAAATACTATCGGTATTGGTGATCTTATTGTCCACTATAGGGCACGGATTTCGTAAATATGAAGGGTTCTAGAGCTGAAATTCTTAAAATGGGTTCTGTATCATAGTTATCATTCGACAAAATTATTTAAAAATGGTTCTTAATAATATAATAATAATAATACAGTGTATACCTCGTTTTTTTCGTCGTGATTTAAAAAGTAAACAATCTTGCAGTGTCTTTTTATTGTAATTATCGATTTAAAAATAAGACAGACACAGATTAACAAAATTTAAAAAATAAACAATAATTTAATGTTAAAATAGATTTCTGTATACTTCTAAATATTTTTTTAAATTAATTAAACAAATAAAAGTAGTGCCAAGATTGTTTACTTTTTAGATCACGACGAAAAAAACGAGGTATATGTGTGTTTGTCAATGAACTCCTAAATAATGATGATGATGATGATGATGATGATGTTCTCCAGGTGATAGACACGCCGGGCATCCTGGACCACCCGCTGGAGGAGCGTAACGTGATCGAAATGCAGGCGGTGACCGCGCTGGCTCACCTGCGCGCCGCCGTGCTCTACTTCATAGACCCTTCTGAGCAGTGCGGACATAGTCTTGAGGAACAGGTGAGTGCGTGTGTGACAGAGTGAGTAAGTGAGTGAATGATGGTGTGACTGATGGTGCGACTGAGTGAGTGAATGACTGAGTTAGTCAGTGACTGCTGGAATGACTGACTGAATGAGTGAGTGATCGACTGAATGAGTGACTTAATGTGTGAATGAATTAGTTAGTGAATGACTGATGGAGTGATGACTGATAAACAGACTGACTGATGGAGAGAGTTAGTGAATACTAGAATGACTGACTCATAGAGTGACTGACAGAGTGGATGACCGACTGAATGGGAAAGTGACCGGCTTAATGAATGACTGAGTAAATGAATGAGTGACTTAATGTGTGCATAAATAAGTTAGTGAGTTAATTGGTTATTGAGTGATTAAGTTAGTCTGAAATGATTGAGTAAGTGAATGTGTGTTGATTAATATTTGTATCTGATCTTATGTTTAATTCCTAATGTCTTAATAGACAATACCTATACTATATACCATTAGCTTTATGAAATAAATTATACAAACTCACATACATCATTAACATGTTCTCCCCAGATATCCCTGTTCGACAGCATCAGACCGCTCTTCAGCAACAAGCCGTTGATAGTGGTGTTGAACAAGGTGGACATCATGAAGCCCGAGGACCTGCCTCCGGAGAAGAGGACCCTCATCGAGCAGTTGGAGGCTTCGTGCGCTCAGGGGAACATTGTCAAGTGAGTACTGATATATGTACCTTAGAGGGCACGTTTATTTCTATATTGAATGGATGAGGTTTTGTGTAAGTCATGTAGAAACTATGGATTACTAGCTGACCCGGCGAACTTCGTATCGCCTCAAAAATCAATAAAAATTCAATCATGATAAAAATTCCGGATCTATTGATTAGATTACGATTACGACTAAAAACTACGATTTAATTTAAAATGTCAGGAATCCTGACTGGGTAACCATGGTGATACTATCGTGTTTGACACATGATAATATTACAATAGTTCCATACAAACTTTAAATTATAATATCTTTTGATATAATGATCTGATTTCAATAAATTAAAGCCTAAATAGAGCCCTGAGTTAAGGATTATGGGTGTATTTCATCCGTTGTTCTGTCAAATCAGCCGTTTTGGCGTGATGCTCTTTCAAACACACAGACAAATAGAGCCCTGATATGTATTGATATACTCGATGTCAATTGTCTTTTGTTTTGACATGTGTGTGTGTGTGTGTGTGTTTTTGATAACACGTCAGATTGTGTTTCGAATATTGTTAAAAACTTCTCATGTATTAATTTATGTATGTTTGAATAAATAAATGATGCTGTACAAGTACACACTCACACTAAGATTCCCTGTGACTCACACAAACATACACCCAGACTGAGAACAGAAATTTCATCATTTAAATATCGGCCCTGCTGGGAATCGAACCTGGGACCCTTTTAACGGCGATCCGGCAGTAACCATTGCGCCATACAGAGCTATGTCATCTATATATCAAATAATGAATATGTATGTGACGTTACCCCAGCGCGGATTCGAACTCGGAGCTGCGGTCGGTGCCGGTGATGAGGATGTCTACGCTGACGACGGAGGGCGTGCAGGAGGTCAAGATAGAGGCGTGCGAGCGACTGCTGGGCCACCGGGTCACCGAGAAGATGAGGACCAAGAAGGTAACTTATACCCCGTTCTTTTCGTCGTGATTTAAAAGGTAAACAATTTTGGCGCAACTTTTATTTATTTCATGAATTTAAAAAAATATTTAGAAGTATACAGAAATTTATTTTAACATTAATTTATTGTTTTCTTTATTTTATTTTTTATTTGTGTCTGTCTTATTTTTAAATCGATAATTACAATAAAAAGACACTGTAAGATTGTTTACTTTTTAAATCACGACGTAAAGAACGAGGTGTAGATAACATGGTCATCATCATCATCCAACATCATCAGCATCAGCCCATAACTGTCCCACTGCTGGGCGAGACCTCTCAGTACAGGTCATAGTCCACCATAGTACAAGTGCGGATTGTCAGACTTCACACAGCTTTGACAACTGTATGACAACTGTCAGGAGTGCAGGGATGTTCACCATGTTTGATCACCGAAGTGAGTGATAATTAGTGTCTAATACGCACGTAATTTTTTAAATTAGAGGTGCGTGCCGTGGGATTTGAACCCAGGATCTCCCGTTAGTGAGACCAACATTCAAACCACTAGGCTATCACTGCTTACTAGCATAATGATTGGACCTATTTATTTACTAGAGCTCCGCCCGCGTAATTTTCCCGTTTCTGGCACAATATTTTTTTGCTGCTCCTCCTATTCATCATAGCATTATGCTATATGGCCTATAAACCTTCCTCGATAAATGGACTATCTTACACTGAAAGAATTGTTCAAATCGGTCCAGTAGTTCCTGAGATCACCGCGTTCAAACAAAAACAAACTCTTCAGCTTTATTAGTATAGATTTTTTGTACAAAATCCACAGCTGAGTCAAGTAAATATCATAATAACAGCATACTATATCACCCAGGTGGACGGCATATTGAACCGACTGCACGTGGCGGTCCCGGTCCCGCGGGACGGCAGGGCCAGGCCTCCCGTGGA
>LGAG01001435.1:139264-153410 GCA_001278395.1 Lerema accius
CATACTTTTTAGTTTTCTATTCTACAATTTGTCATCATTTAAGTTGCGTGGACGAATTTGAACCCTTTCAGTAAGATGTTAATTCTGCCATGTTAGGTTCGTCTGTCTGTCTGTCCGTCTGTCTGAGGACTGGAAAGCTGTAATTTGACATTATTTATCAAGTCGACAAAACATTTCAACATACTATGGAGATTTAAACCTCGAAAATTTTAAGTTTTAAGGGACTATTTCTTGTAAAAATTCCAATATAACAAATCACAAAGTTATTGAATACCAATTAATTTTACGCATATAGGCACTTTTAGTTTGAAAAGCACTCCTCCATCATTTGAATATCAAACATTGGTTTGTATCACAGCCAAACTAAACAATTTTTTGGCGCTTCGAGCTTTCGCAATGTCAATAAAAGTTTTATGGAGTTTCGAATGTATCACAGTTTGTTTTTGTTTGAGTATATATTCATGAAAATGCCATTCCTGAAGCTTTTTATTGTTATTACAATTTTGTTCTATTGATGAGTCACATTGTGAGAGGAGATCTGAGCCCAGTGGGTGGTGGTGGTGATGATAATAATGATGATGATGATAATTATTATGATGATGAAAAGCCACGAGATGGAAGATTATGCTCTATTATACAACAGCATATAACCACTACAAACACCTGACAAATCAAAGTGAATATTTGATGTCAAAACCTTTTCTATATTCGATAACTACTCAACACTGGGATTGACAGAGCGATTATCTCTTACCTGTTATAAGTCACGGCGTCGAAAACAACGATCGATCCGGCTCGAAGGACCAGAAATATAACTTACAGGATTTCGATAAGTAGACTGTCCTGTTCGTTTTAGATCACCTTTGAACTTTACCGGAGAACTCTGTAACAGGTCACGTGCAATGTGAAAATCACCTTAAATTTTATTACAAGACACTTGTTAACTCAAGGGAAATAAGGCCGAAAACTGACTGACCTGGCGAAGCTATACATAGTTAATATAAACCCTAAAAAATTGGTCCCGATATTTTTTTGCTAACGCTACACACACACAACCCACACTTCATTACCGTTTGAACGCAGATCGAGACCAGAAAAAACTAATTAAAATTTCTCATCATCACAACCAATAACTGTACCACTAATGGGCTCGGGTCTCCTCTCGTAAATTAGTACAGGCCACCACGCTGGCCTAGTGTGGCTTGGCAGACCACACACCATTGAGAACTTTATGGAGAACTCTTAGGCGTGCAGGTTTCCTCACGATGTTTTCCTTCACCGTAAATAATAATTAGTTTCTAATACGCACATAACTGAGAAAATTAGAAGTGCGTGGGGATTGAATCCAGGAACTCTGGCTCAGGAGACCAAAGTTCAAACCACTAGGCTATCACTAACAAGCTCAATGTAAATCAAAAAAGACTATAATTTCGTCGTCAATCGATCCTGCAAGCTCGGATCACTGACACATGGAATAGTCCTCCAAACTAGGACCTTGCAAGGACCGAGGGTTGCTGCCGAATCCCTCGCCGGTCAAGTTATAACGAGCGGTAAAACTTCGAGAACTAATGAAACAACTTGTACAAATTATCCCTCTTGTTTACCGTTGCCGATCACTTATCGACACTTATTCTTATTTATTTATTAAAAAAAAACGGGAGATTTTTTCCTCTGGTTTTTTCTTCCGACACTAGCTTACTTAGGCTTAAGTATAATGTATCTGTTTCATAAATGATGATATGATAGGTATCGTCTAACGAGACTTTACGAACATTTTATTATCATGATTTTTAATAATGTTATTTATAAATAAATGATTCGACTTTAACTTTATTTGCTACCTTAGAATAATAAAACATCTTCTAAAAATTGCGTTACTTAATACATAAAAGCTTCTTTACTATAGCATAAGAACAAGACTACAAAACTTTTCAGGTCATCCTCGATCGATATAAAAGCATGTATTCAGAAACAATTTACTAGTATTACGAGTGACAGCCGTCCGTCGTCCGTCCGTCCGGTATCGGAGAGACCGATGGTTACATATCGGCTGCCCTGTAATCAGTCTAGCTCTAATTATTATGACAATGCGACCTATTGCAAGTTCTGAGGCTAAAGCAAGTGTATGAGCAGTTATTCTGCTAGTTTATTAACTCTTCCATCGTGTCTCGATTGGGTCTTGTCGGAATGATTTTGTCAAATTAATTTGGCGTTCTGTTATTTGAACCTTTTTTCATATAATACTAGAGGATGCCCGTGGCTTCGTCTGCGGAATAGTTTTAAAAAATTATTGATTTTATTCCAAGGGAATCTATAAACGGGATAAAATCCTATGTCCTATTCCTGGATGAAAACTACCTGTGTGCCAAGTTAAAGCTTAATCCGTTCAACGGTTAGAGCGTGAAGGACTTACAAACATACAAACACCTTCATAAACGTTTATAAACGTTTAAAGTAGGATTATGATGGCTATTTGTTGGGTTGTATTTCAAATTGTCTTTTGAGTAAAAGTGTGCTTAATTTTTGAAATATTTTTTATTATTAAATCGATAGCTTATCAATAATAAGCTCCAATTGTTTATATAACACAATTTATCACAATTTAAATACAATAGATTCTAACTATAATCCCAAAATATACAATTTTGGGCTAGAACCGTATTATTGGGATATTGTAGTTGAACTAGCAGAATCGGGCGCCAGAATAAATATCTCATGCTAATTCGTAGTCTATATCGACGTAGAAAGAAGTAAAAAAAGGAATTTTATAGTTCACCTGCACTTAAACATAGTTGGAAGGAGATAGAAATATTTGTAACTAGACATCACGAAAGAAAAGTGGTTTTGTAAAAAGCTAACCTGTTTTCAGTACATTATAATCCAGGACATAGTTAAGTGGGCATAGACGCTGGAGGTAATTAGGGGATAAATCAGCTATTTTACGGGGGTAACAAATACTCTAATTATTAAGTGCATAAAACAAAAAAAAATACAGAAAAAAGTAACTCGTAGTTTCTTTTGATAACATTTCGAGGGGGTGAAAACCATTTTCCTCATAGGTCACCGGGGTAAAGATATTGAAAATGTTGTAAACCACTGGTATAGACGGATTGCTTCATGCCATCACTGCCAGTAGCTTGAAGCAAATTTGAAGCAAGCTGCTAGCATGAACCGATTACTTCAAGCTACTCGTATGTTGCAATCGAACCGTACGCAACTTCCCGAAGCTGCCAGTACCGACTACTCTGAGCTGTCAGTCTATAGCCAGCTTCAAGGTATTCGCACATTACATCAACTCAACGCCGACTCAACTGCAACCCAACTCACAGTATGGCATTGAAATGTAAGCTTTATATTATGTTACTTAAGAGCGAATTTGTCAATTTGTACGCGTTGGCCACTCGTCGTCCACGCGTCGTATTCCTTTAACTTACAAATTGACAAATTCGCTCTTAAGTAACATAATATAGAGCTTACATTTCAATGCCATACTGTGAGTTGAGTTGGAGTTGAGTCAGCGTAATGTGCGAATACCTTTAACAGTACATAAACCTTTATCAATATTTCAATACCCAACCACAAGGCCTCCTATTCACTAATGCACACGTCTTGATCGGAGCTACGATGAGCTTTCTGGGTCATTCATAAATGTTAACACTGTAATTGATATAATTGGTTATGGAATTTGGAATCGATGCCGTCGGAAATGTCAGAAGGGATTTGTTTTATGTATTAATGAAAACTTGCCCGCCTTCGCTTCGCCTCGGTTAACCTTTAATCTGGGATAAAAAGTATTCTAGATCAGGCCCCGTCTTAATAGCTATAGAAAGGAAGACATACGATAATTAAAAAATATATTTTATTAAAAAAATATACTGAAAGGCTTCGTCATTATCCAAATTTGTCTAATTTCGACATCTAATGCTTCGTCAAACTCCCGCTTAAAAACATTAAGGCGCGTCCACAAACGAAATACTTTAAAAAAACTGCCCCGAGCCCGACTAGCGTCCAAGACTGGTCATCGACTCCCATGTAAATAAACATCATTCCCTCACACACTCACTTATCTACCCCTCGTATGCACCCTAGCAGGAACACCTGCGCAAATCTCTATACAACCAACCATACCTACACACGACTACCTGTCCATTACCCGCTACACACCTCACCTCCACCAAGACAGCGCACAAAAATCCACGATGTAAAGCGAAAGGTGGATTTGCGCCCGCGGAACCCGTTTCCTTCACAAAGCTCGGGCTGTGGTAATAATACGAGAAACGCACGCGCCGAGCGACAGATGTTCGCGTTCGGGCGCTGTCGGCACGCGTCGGCTATCCTCGGCCGCGTTCGAAATTCGAAAATTCTAATGGCGCTTCCACATAACCGCGAGGTGAGGCAGGTAGGTAAGATTTGTGGACTAATAAAATTGGTAGCAAGTTTTGCTTTTTGTTATTATGTCTTCCTGGATGGATGCAATCGTTTCTTCAGTTCCTACCGTCCCTGGATGGCCAAACATCCTTTTTAAGTCTATTATCAGATTATAATGTAGGCGTCATCTAGTATCAAACTAACATACCTAAGTAAATTAATTGTCAAACAATCGAATCAATTAATATAATTGTTTATATTAGGAAAATCTTTCAACAAATGAAGTGCTAAGAAATCTCAGTGTGTAATAGCAACAATATACAGACAGGGACAGGATATTATTTTCGATTAAAAACCTAACAAAAAATTAACAGTTAAAAAAACTTAAAAGATACTAAGTATAATTCATATTAAGAATAAAAGAAAAAAATATATCATTCAAACCATCAAAACAGCCAAGTTATAAAAAAAAAAACAAAAAAAGTCAACACAAGCATCAAGTTAATAATTTTGTAATTTCAACTGAAAAAATAACGCTTCTCTCTAAATAAAGCTTTACGACCTTTATTCATTAAGTAAAGGTATACAGGCAAAACCTGACAAGTACAATTTCAACATTTTTTAAAATACTCGTCTTTGGAAAGGACCTCATGGTCTCGTATTCAAAAGCGTACAGTCAAAGCGTCCGAGTACAAAACAATATTTTTTATACGTCTGTGCACGCGCACGCGCACAACCTATTATACCTTTGTGCGCGTTGAAAGAAATCCTTATTCCCGACAATCTTTACATGCTATAGAATTTTAAATTATATGCCTTGTAAATAAGAATAAAGTTACGTACTATCTATATTCACGAATGTAGTGTTAAACCATTCAAAAAAATCTTAAACTTTTGTCAAATGTATCAGGTAAAACCTAAATTATTTTTCATTTTATGCTCTACAATTCACTAATATGGTAAAAAAACTAATACAAGTCTTGGCACTTATTTTAAGCCCTCAAATGTTAATTTTCAACAATCCTTTAATTGACATGACAACAATCCTCCCTAAAGTGGCGATGCACACTAACTTAGAAGAAGCCTATTCACTCAAGAGTGTCGTCAAGACTTTGAAAACATCCACATTGCATCATTTGTGTAGTTACCTACAACAGGATTTCCTACTTGGCAACTACATTTCATGTATTAGGTGTTAATTTTTTTTTATAATAAATTATTTGTTATCATAATCGAACGGGAATTGACAACTATAGTTTAATATAGACCTCGTTTTTTCGTCGTGATATAAAAGGTAAACAATCTTGGCACAACTTTTATTTATTTCATTAATTAAAAAAAAAATTTAGAAGTATACAGAAATTTATTTTAACAGTAAATTATTGTTTATTCTTTAGTTTTTTTTTTTTTTAATTTGTGTCTGTCTTATTTTTAAATCGATAATTACAACAAAAAGACAGTGTAAGATTGTTTACCTTTTATATCACGACGAAAAAAACGAGGTATAGAGAAAAGATCAATTTGAATCATATTTTTTAAAATAAATAACGTAAGCCCTCGATCCGCGAGATTGGCGCGAGTGGTACCCCATCCAGCCCTTGGCTTACTTTTAGCCTTTTTACGCGATCCCGGTCATTCAACTTGCCCTTTTGACGGGATAACATGCCCGCTGAGCTTTTTGGGGAACGGTTTGCACTTGTGTTAGTCATAGGTGTTTTATTTTCGACATGATTTTTAAAGAGTTTAAAATTTTTTAGCACATTGAAAACGGTTGAAAAGTTTATTTTTGAAATTCTTTTTCAGTGTCAGATAGTTTGAATTACAATTATTTTTTATTTTACATAACTTTTTAGGTAATTCCGTTTTGATACATCATGGAATTTTTCAAAGAACAGCTACATACAAAATGATTTTAGGTTCATTATAAATAACATTTCCTCTATGTGCTGATATAGTGTAATAAACTATAAATAAAAAGATGTAAAAATTAATGTCGCAACTAGTCTTCAAACTAAAGCAAAAAAAAAACTAATTAAAAACGTCACTACATCTACACTACGCTTGTAATCGATTAAATCTTCGAGTTTATTTTTTATAAAAATCTCCAGTTACACCCCTTTGGCGCCCGGCCGGATATAAAAAGGGTGAATCGTTGTACAGAGCAATAATTTTACGTCGGTATTAAATTAAAACGTACGTTTAAAACTCGACTTTAAATTAAGCACTGCAAAGTTCAAAGTCGATTGTGCTGAATAATATATCATTCGTCTTTAATTTTCTTTGTCCGTCCGTACATTTACGAGTGAATTTAAATATGAATGCTCGTATTAGCTTTATACTGGTTAGGTTGCGTGTTGAGTGAAAAGATTTACGGCTGCAATCTATTTTAGTTCTTACGTAATCTGTATTAGGGTATATTATTAATTGATATCGAGGGGAACTGGGCATGGCTGAATTTATTTCATCTCGAGTATCATGCAATGGTTAAGGCCCAACAGTGGGCTGCTATATCCGAAGAGAAAGCAATATACTAAAACTTAAGTCTAAGACGATATTCTAGGACCTACTGTGGACATACGTCACTCATTTGGTTATTAACCAACATTTCGATAGATGGGAGCACCATCGTTCCACACTACTAACACTATCCTAATTTCCACAAGTTACTAAAAACATAACAACTACTAAAATTCCCATCAACACCTATCACTAACAGGACCTACTAACCAACTAACAGTCCTCCAACTCAATGTTTATCACGATGTCCATGGACGACATGATATGGTAACATTGTCAGCTCATTTCCAACCTTCAAAACACTACAAAATAGTAACCGTGAACACAATAAAAAAAGTTTACGTCTCCATTACTTTTGCAATACCTCCCCCCCCTAGTCACTTTCCTCATACTCCTAATCGTCTTCCAAACATGTTACGTCACAGTATTTTCACACACAACAGGACGCGATTATAATCACTTTCTGATATCCTCATTATTTCCAGTAACTGATACGTTACGCTCTTATCTTGGGTAATCCTTAGCAGGAAGTCGACGATTATCAAATGTATTAGGGGCCTTTCAAATATTATCATTTATTTCGTCTTAGCAACTAGTAGCTCACTTATCGACCTTTTCTAAATGTAATATAGGCATATTTCAGGTCTCTATTACGTCAGATTTTTCTGGTGACTTTCCGACCGGCTTTCCCTAGCTTAGCTTACTTTTCCTAAAAATGTTGGCTTTACAATGACGTCATAAGTCATAACCCTATAAACCACACATGCTAGGCTTTCACACTAACAAACAAAGCATCATTGATTTGGTCCTTACAACACACATCCCTTTCTTTCATATGTGAAAATTTTTGCTTTCCTTCTCATCTGCTATTGGTCCAATGGTAAAAAGAGTATTGACATTCGCAATTCAAAATTGACCAATCAAGTGACGCTCCTTGGCCCCTCTAATGGTTATGATGTCGTTGGTCCATAATTAGTTAAAAATTGACCACAAGACACATTAATTTGGGAACTTCGACGTAGGAAGTTCCTTCCCCAATTTACAGGCTCGTAGGAAATTGATTAATACTCTAACTTTGGATAAAGAAATTTAGGGTCATTTCGAAATGATTTTCTTATTTTCCTTGTGCATCGCTTCTAGGCTTTAGAAGTCTAGATCTAGACTAGGCAAGGTAAACCGAAACCTCCATCCATCCCGCCATGGCATCCATCCGACCGGTCTGATAACGAGGACCAGTCAGCGGGGCCTCCGCGGGGGTCAATCAAAAGTCAATAATCTATGCGCACCTGGCCGCCCTATTTGCATACACTGCTGGATCGATACTACCGGTTCTCGATTTGACATCGATAGCCATCGAGATGGGATCGATGACGTCGTTGCTGATTTCTACGAGTCTTGGCTTTTATGTCCAACATTTTTAATTAGTCACAAATAGAAAAGTCACGGAAGCGCTCAAATTTTGCCACTAGTGATCACCCATCCACTTTTCGACCGCACTCGCACGATATTAGCAGTGGTACGCATGTAAGACTGTAGGAAGTTAGCAGGTTAGTAGTCCAATCAGTAATCTTTACCATTTGTCCGACTGGACGTTGGTCAAAGAAGCTAAGCTATCAACTGAGGATGTATAATCGCCTCGTATAAGCGTACTCCGGCTGTAAACCTAGGGACTTCTAGTATAGCCTCTAGCTGTGAATCTTCGCCAACCCGGACTAGGCCAGCGTGGTGGTCTATGGCCTGTACCCCACACACTGTGAGAGGAGACCTGAGCCCAGCTATGGGACAGTTATGGCTTGCGATGAATGGTGGTGGATCCCCCAGTCGAAACACGCTCGTCATTTGTCTTCCGACTAGAGCCCACGTGCGACTCACTAGCCACCTTCGAGAACTATCGATATCAGTTCGAGAACCATCAGTAGCGACAGCTCTAGTCCATCCGTCGACCGACGACACATTAACCGGTGTAATGCGAACATTAGTATGCGGCACGGTGTGACGTCACCGGCTCTCCGTATCCACTTACACGGTGTCACGGTGGGAAATAAACCAGCTCCTCCCAACTACACTGGGCCAGTGGTTCTCAACCTTTTAAGGATGTGGGACCAAATAACGTCAAAGAAACTTTGGAAAATTTTGTTAGTGTGGCATTGAATAAATAACGAATTTGACATTTCTGTTTTTAACAAACCTCAAAAATATCGTAGGTCACTAAACCGTAATTTCACTATTTTCAGTTACCTTTTTTGAAGTTGGTTTAATTAATTTTTTACCATTATTTTCTGCATAAATGTGGTCAGGAACAACACGAGTTGATTCCAATATCCTCTTGCTTCATCATACATACTGTGAATAGGTTTCTTCAATAAAAGTTAACGCGCCTTATCATCTGCGTCACTTTACACATAATATTTGTGCATAAGTGTAATCTGAGTTGATGCCCACGTGCTATTTACATATTAAATGTTTGCCAATTACTAAATTTATTTGAACACATTTTTATCAGAGTTATCTTGACTTGGGTTATTCTGTCACTCTTTATAATATTTTTTTTTGATATTAAAATAAATTTTAGTGCTCTACATCTTACCTTTCATTTACTAATAAACAAATTTCATTATAAATAATTTAAATTACATTTCAGTATCAGCAAAAAAAAAACTGAAAAAAAATTATAACAAACATTTTTTACGACTGTCTTTAAACTTTAACACAACATTGTCAACTTCGTTTACGTACTTACAACTAAGTTTTTTTTTAATTTTCCATCACATTCATCCCACTACACCATCATCCCTTTAACTCTATTCCCGTTCACCTGTTGAACCCTTTTTTCTAATATTCGGGGACACCTTTCGTTGACCGTTAGTCCAAGATCAAGTAAAGCTCAGTCACACACACACACACACACACACACACACACACACACACACACACACACATACACGACCAGGTATACTATTATCATTTGTTGTATAGTTTAAAAAATTATCTGGGTGTACCTACTAACTTCTACTAATACCTACTTCCCGCACAGGACATCATCGTGGATTGATTTTAAATATTTAATTAAACGAACCTCAAACTGACCTTAATATAGAATTATTTGTCCATAGTTATGCTCGTATATTTTTTTAATTAACCGCCATTTCGCGACGGTGCTTAAAAATGAAGAAGATGGGAGAAAAAATCTCCGCCTATCTGTTTTAAAAAAGTAATAAATAATAATATCAACAAAATTCGTGCAAAATAGAACTATTTCATGTAGTCAGAACAAAGCTATCGAAATTCTTTATCGAAGATTTATTTCCATAAATGTTCAATCACAAGTCAAATATGTCCCTTCGTAAATTCTATTACAAACAACTATCTGGGGGCACGGCAGCGCCCCCGCCAAGTCGAGCAAAAAAAAAATAATCGTTAACTTTTTCCACAAACATTTTAGAATATCCCTATAGCCGACGCACGTTATCTATATAGAGAGAACAAACACAATCATCAAACACTGTACGTACACTGACGAAGACTGCAGTGCCCATACTGTTCCATTACACTACACTATAAAGGTCTTTCATTCATTTCATTTGAGTCGAGTCGAAGTGAAGTCGTCTAGTTTGTATAATGAGCGAAGACCCTTGCATGAGTCAGAAGCACGTGTCATCACGATGATAACACTGATGATCTTTACCGATTATTTCTCGATCATTCTATCCTATTATCACATCATAGTAAAAATCGCTTTATCACTATAATAAGTTAAATTTTTGGAGTGTATGTATGTATGGTCTTTTTATTGGCACACTTATAGTATAAGGTGTCATTGGATACCTCTCCGATGTAAGAGTGACGTAGCCTAGGCTGTAGATCGTGTCAAAGAAATGGACATACATACATATGTATATACGCTTCAAAAACATTACCCTCCTTTCAACAGAGTCGGGTAAAAACACCCCGCAAAAGCCAGGTCAACCAAACAGTTCACACGCCCATAACATCCGATCATATCAATCGCATGTATGTATGTATGTATTACCGCCCGTATGACCGTGGAATATTACATCAACCGCCATGGTTGACGAACCTGTGGCAACGGCCACGGTTACAGGTTCATGAATATAACCGTAATATTAATGTTACAGTCTTTATTTCGTTGGCTGAAATACCTTTGTGATTACTGTGGCGATTTAAAAAAGGAACTGTCGAACTGTCTAAGTGACGCTGTCAAAGTTGGCGCGCGTAATTCGGAGTTACCGCTAAAACAAAATGGAGCGAAAAAAATCATATATTTAATTAATTATTTTTTAAAACCTCTTTTGTTTTTTGTTTGGAGGAAATACTTATTAAAGATGTTGTGTTTGGGAGTACATAAAATATTACTTTATTGAAGTTTTTAATTACTTGTTTAAATGTTAATTTTCTATTCATAGACCTATAATACTTACTTGAACTTTGTGTCCTAGAATCCTAGACAACACTAAATTCTGACAATCTAATTACCTTAACATTGTAGGGACTGCAAATTGCACTTACCTGGAAAAGAAAAACAAACAATTATTACAAAATCTACAAGAAAGATACACGCTAAAATATTTCGTAATTATAAAATAACAAAAAAAATCTATGCATTTGTATACGTAAGTAAATATACAGACCTACATTAGTAAACATATATATCTACATATACATGACTAATACGTAATAGTACGTAACATTTACTAAACATACTACCTATTACCTACTACTACTTACTACCTACCTACCTGTAAATTCAGAAATACCATATGCCCCGAGCAAGATCCATCGCCATTGTTCGGAGCCGAAACGAAACGACCGAGAAAAAAATAAAATAAACGACCATCTCTCGAACATCTGGCGTCGACACCCNTAAACTACAGCTAGTAGGGGTCGCTTGCGCACCCTTCAAAATACCGAATATGCGCACTTGTGTACTATGTATGTCCTTCGAGAATTATTTTTATCAGTGTTCACATTATGTTCTGATAACGTACCTACTAAAGGTATAATCTTTTATATATATTTTTAAATTTTTGTTGCACCCAATTCAAGAAGTACCTATCTCACAAGGACTTTATAGAATACCACAATTATTTTAAAAATTTTAGATTTCTTCGATCGACGTCACACTATTGTATTTGTACCTACTTGAAAAATTTTAATAGTTAACTAATAAAATATTATGCGGTGCAGAAATAAATATCCGCTGATTTGTAGCGGCGGTCATTAAGTCCCGAGAAAGATTTTTTTTGCCTCCTCGAGAACCATTTATTCTCGATCACAGTAAATTCAAAAATTCAAAATCATTTATTCATAATTATGGGTATCAATGATACACTTATGATTATTAGTATTGCCCATGGAACCCACGACACAGGGTATCATAGAAGATAAATGTATGTGATCAAAAAGCGTGTAAAATCTCAAGGTATTGACAATGGATACTATAGTATATATGATTATATGATTATATAAATGACAGACGCATGGAAATGAGCAACTCTGTAAAGTAAAAATTTTAAATTTTGATACAAGGTATAAACTGAGTATGTATCGTTACTTATTTCTCAACGACTAGTATCACAGTATATCAGATTATTCTTCAATAGACCTGTTTCCACCCCAACCAAGCACCACGCCGCGCCGCACTCGGTGCGTAGTGCGAGGGGCGCCCGCGCACCCTCCCTATCCGAACAATTTTTTACACCAACTTACTATAGGGTCGTAATTATAAACGCTGTACCAGACCAACGGCGCCGCGGCGGTTTGGAAAAAACGCGCGGTTTTTCTGTAGCTAAGTTTCATGTTTTTTACATCTGTTATATTTTGTTGTCGAAATATAAAATGCTATTCAGTCAGCGAGGATTATAATGTCCAAACTTTTAAGTCTACATTTTACTTCCTGAGTTTTATGGGCTCTATAAAAATGACATTCTTCAATTCCTACCTTAATAAAACCTATATTCAAATCCGGAACCTAGAAAAATCCATAGCATATGAACCCTCCAAATTATGTTTACGTTCTTAAAAGCCTGAACTAAGTACTTCTATGGCGATTATTACTTGTTAATAACAATCCACGTCTTTTGAACCAAGTTTTCAACACCTGAACAAATTACGTTAACACGCTCCTTATTTGTCTTCATTACGCAGTTTCATAATAATACAAACAACAAAAACTTATATTTACCCATGTCTACACTTTTAATTACTTCGCCAATTTATTACTACACTTCGTAGAATCCCAAACAGAACTGTAACTAAAACCAAACCGATATTTTTAATTCGAATCGAGTGCGAAAGCATACATGAAACAAGTAATTGAACAAAATTATAGAAAACGTCCGTAATTATTGTTCTTTTGCTGTTCCATGATAAGTGCTTACGAGACACTTCATCGAGACTTATTAGACAATGTTTCGTTAGTTAACAAGTTGTTTGTTATAATTAAATTGTTATGATAAAATAAAAGTTTTCTATCTTCCCACAAAATACAATGTCTCCTTATTTGTTTATCAATTCCTGAATTCATAAAGGACTAACTAAGGTAATGTACTCGAGTCATTTTCTACCGACGTCATAATAACCGCCACAAAACCGCGGCGTTCCAACCGCCTCGGCGCCGTTCAGTGTGAACCAGCCGTATCTTCCGTCCCTGTCGCACACTCGGAATGGGGTCATATTGAAACTATTACAATACCCAATATTGGAATTTAGTTGGAGGGCGACGTATGAATATGAGATGAATGTTTAATTAAAAATATGTGACACACTAGTTTAACCTCTAGACAACCTTACGCTGAATTGATCAAACTCAAAATATTTACTCTATCTTGTTTAAACATATTTTTAATTAATTAATTCGTATCCAATCGAATGAAAAAGAAAATGCAAATAGCCGACGAATATACACAATAGCCACTGAATGGCTCGTAATCGACGTCCGTGGCCATTTTTTGGCTATTTAATTTGCCACCCAACATTACACTTTACTTCATGACTTTATGCTTTCTAGAGGGCGCCACATGCAAGTTAATATGACGTCACATAGCTCAAAACTAGCGGACAAATAAGACGCTCTCAACGATACCTTATTTATCACATTATGTTACGTAGCTCTGAAGTTCTTAGGGAACATACATACACGAAAAAATCACAATATGACATTTGCGCACCCAAAATTCGCAACCCAGAAACATAATAAAATTATTTTAGTTACCTCCGTATATATATATATATATATATAGAA
>LGAG01001440.1:3801-40141 GCA_001278395.1 Lerema accius
AGTTAATGATGACATGTTATACTGTGTTTATGTTTCAAATAAATGAGGTACGTGCTTCCATTTAACGATAAACATTTGTTAGTTTGGGCGACACTTCAAATAACTTTAAACTTGTTTCTAATAGAATCCGATTTGATTCCTTGGGTCATTTAGATGTACAATATGTGCAGTTTATGTATGAATCGTAAATGTGAGACTAATATCTACTTGATAAATTACAATTTTAATATATAATTTCCATTCATTTTTATGGACAACTAAAACTCGATACAATATTACCTGAACTCGGGAGTTTTTTTGCTAGCACACATATATCTATTTTGGTTATTCTGATCTGTTCTTTAGGCTTTAACAAGTAGTCGTGTAACTAAATTCATCGATATGATTCTAATCTGATGATTAGATTTAGTCTCATTTACAAACAATAGCACTACGTGTTCTAGTTTACCGTTCATACTGTAGTTACATTTACGTAAATAAATCTTAGATCAGTCATATTTACATACAAAGATGTAATCGTAGCTGCAGTGTCGATCAATAGTGGATTCAGTTCATCATTGTCATTAGCTGTTGATTTAAGACTTGCACCGTGACAATTAGCGTTTGTGATGCGTTCCTAGAATTAACCACCAATAGTGGAACCAATTGCTACTGTGGGATTCTTATTATGAGGTTAACTGTGGCCATGGTCCAACGACTATTAGTGATCTACTGACCTATATTTGAACCTTTTACTGTTGTGTACTATATTTATATTGCTATGTTTTTAAAAAAAATATATCTACTTACAAATTTGAATCAATAGGATACAAAAAAAGAATTGAGAAACAGTTATACATCCGTATTGCATAATTATAATTACTGAGTAACAGTATTCAATAGAACATGCTTCATAACGAATTCTGTCAGTCAATTTCGCTAGGAACAAAGTGTCTGTATGAAAGATTCTATCAAATGAATTACGTGCAAATAAATTCGCAATCGACATTAATTCTAACGTAGAACAAATCACGGAAGATGTAAATGGTACATTCAACAATGTATTTGCAACATCGGCGATCGGCGAACACGTATTCACGATCTACTCAATTCCAATTGGGATTTTATAGTTCAGTTACATAAAATGGTACCTTCATTTTATAGCCATCCCCAGTCTGTAGGTAACTACAGAATTAAATTTGGTTCACATTTACGTAACAAGAGTGTTTATTCATTCAAAGGTGCAGAATCACAACAAGGTAAATTATAAATAGGTACCAAAGATATCAACTTAAACCAAAACGAGTAATGCGACATTTAAAATGTACTCAAATTAAATAAAATAATAATTGGAATGAAATATCATTAAAAAACACATAAAATAAGTTATTTATTAACCCAGTTCTGGCCGTATGACGTTACCATTTGGTCAGAACGATGATAACACATTACATAATAATTAAAAGATGTGGTAAATTAAATAATTTGTCTCGTTTTAAATGGAGACAATAATAAGTAAAACGGCTTCTTCAACAGGAGTCATATAAAGTAAGATCGAAAAGCACACAACTACGATATAAGTCTCTGTTGCATTGATTACATGAAGTTACGGAGGTTGCATTTCGCTTACATCACCTATAAACGTCGCTTATGTTCAAGGTTGTTTATCGTTAGTGGAGTATACATTTTCATAATTATAATACCTATTACAGCTTGTTTTGATGCATGACTTGAAAATGAAAATGGTTTCAAGTTTGTATTATTGTGAGCTCGAATAGAATAAATTTAATGAATTCTGTCTTAAATGCAAACTTAAATAAACAAAGACGAGACGAGTACATGGAATTCCGTTTGAGATGTAACAAGGGCAGGTGGTATAGAAGCGCAGATATAATTTACAAACATCAAGGTACAGCCATGGATCATTAATGCAAACATTTCAGTAGAGAGATAGTCGTACTACAATACAGTGACATCACACACAATCACTCCGCCAGCTGTTGTATGACGTCATTTTCCAGTAGCACGAGCTCAAAACTAACAACATTCGACCTTTACGCACGGGCCACGAGTTATAGCGCACGGTATAAAGTTTATGCATGTGGTGTTTCGGATATAACATGTTGCCATCGTACTTTAATAGATTAATTACTCCTTTTTTCTATTTGTTTTATAACTTTGTTTCAGATGTCGTTTTTCAGACCTATATTTTTCTTACTTTTCACAATTTCTATACAAATTCATCAAAACACTTTCCTTTCCATCTTATCTTGTTTTCTTCCTTTGTTGCTATAAACTGATACCTAGTGTATTTTTAATTTCTACTTCCAACAAAGACAACAGTCTACTATTACTTACGAACGACGTTAGAGATAAAAGCAGAAAGTAAATGAGCATATTAAATTATTGATTTCATCAAACCATTACATTGCGTGTGGGAGGGACTCGCGCAGTGCTTGCCGCTGCAACGTGATATCAGCAAATTTGCAGGTTATCTAAACACTTGCCTGCTGATTGTCTCATGTCAAAGAACATCGCGATTGGCACCGTCTACTACACTCATCATTATAGTAAGTACTATTGAAGTAAACTATAAATTGATATGTATGTAAATGACTATAAGCCTAAAAGAAAATGGTTGAGTGATATCGGCATATGACTGGTAAATGTAGCTTATTTTGATTCTGTCATATTAGACTTTATTTGTATTTATTAATTCTGAATATTATAAAACCAGAGAAAAGATATCTATTAAATTTTATCAGCAATTCGTCTAATTGGATTCCTCTCAAAAGGCACGTGTTTCAATTCATCGTTGAGGAGCCCACGAGAATAGTCCATCATGCTGCTCAAGTGCGTATTTATGTATAAAAAAAATATCTTGATTAGCGGTGCAGTAACAAACTAACCTCATAACTCATTTTAATTCCTTATTATTATGCTAGCTAAACTATTCCAATTTCTACTGTTATGTATACAAACTAACTTCACGAACTTTCGTTCCCTTCAATCAAAAGTCACAAAGTGATATATTCTACCGCTTTCTCTTGTACCTTACTCTGAATCAGGAAGCCGTACAAAATAAACGCTAGTTCCATTAACATTTAACTCTTACACATAAGTACATGTATTGTAAATAGCGTAAGAGCTACCTACTCTTCGTTTGAAAAACATCTGTTATACGATTTCCTAGTAACCACTTAGTTGGTACTGATATTTTAGCTGAATGAATACTCGTGGATCATATTTTCATTTTCACTTATTTACTGACCTAATTAAGTTTTAGGTTTTGTTATCAGAATCTTTATAATCATTCTAATTAGTGTACCTACAAAAAGTCTATTTTAGTTTGTGGCTAGACTTTTAATTATTTTTACAATTTTTATAGTAATTTTTACTGCAGATTACATAATCCACGCACATGCCAAGATACACCGCTGTAAATTGCAAGGCGGGACGCATTTTTATGGCTTCAAACGGAAATAACACATGTTTACGATGGCATTCCTATATTTATAATAACTCAGTATTTTTAATAGGTAATACGCTAACCACACACCATGGATACCATTTGGTTAACCATAGAGAAAAAATATGGGGCTTATAAGATACATGCATTACATATGGTAACATAAAAATAACATTTTATTATGTCCACTTAAGACAATTGGTATACTGCGTCATCGTCCTCAATATCCCCGTGTCACCAATCATGTTGGGGTCACCAATTTTTCTCCCTCAAACGTTTCCTTACTACTATAATAATACCATTCTAAACTCGCAGATAGTCTGATTAAAGCATATCGGTCTAGCTTATCGACTATCGACCGGTCGCTCTGATGTTTATTGCCGTAACACCCAACAACTGCCGGTTAAAGTTCAGATCGTTCCCGCGCTGATGACTAACCGTTTATTCAGATTTATTGAGTTTAATAGAACTTTCCTTGTCAGGAATGTTCCAACTTCAGATACCTGTTACGCCATTGGACATTTTGATATTATTATCACAATTCAGCAGTTATAAGTGATTACCTATCTATTCCAACAACACAACAACATTTTCAAAGTACGTGTAATAGAATTATCAATTTAAGAAAAAAAATATAGGAGGTTATTAACAGCGATAGAATGTATTCTTTTTTGTGTACAAAAGGCGAGCTATATGTTTGACAATAAGTAAATAATAAATCGCAAAAGAAACTAACCCTCGAATGCCCTATTGGGACATACAAAGCAATATAACACGTACAAAAAACTACACCACTCAACCGTCAAAGCAATACAATTCCCTTGAGGCTAATACTACAAATATCTGCGGAAGACGTTGAACTTTTTACGACCACGGCAACCCCTTTAAGTATTCATCACCCCTAAGAGCAATAAAACCACGAACATAAATTTTTCAAACACTAACACGTCACTTGGAATACACATACACATAAAATAAGGCAATAAATACTGAGTCAACATACACATACGACTGTAATACACGCTAACAATAATGTAAATATTTTACTTTCATTTAACTCTCCTGAAAATCAAGGAAGCTTTGAGCTTACTCCATCAGGTTGCTTCGGGAGTAAATGGGGTAGAACAAATTCTTGGAAGTTCTTATGCCGGTCTCAATAAAAATTAATAGAACTGATGTCTAACAACTGGTAACTAACCGAGCGCTAAAAAAACCGGTAAAAATATCAAAGACGAAATCTATCGAACAATAATATCGTAACGTAAGTCGCCATCCGACATGATCATTTCCGACTACACAAAAAGTTCCTCGTTCAAATGCCGCACAATTGTCTACCCCAGAGATAGAACCCTTTAGTACACAGGGTCATTACCAACTAAGAACTAAGCGACAGGGTCGTATTGCGTGTTACGTGTACAGGTTTAGATAAACAATGTCATTCGTCATGAACAACTCTACCTTAGTGCACTGGGTCAAGTTGCGGACGCAAGTGAATCGTGAAGGTCAGTATTGCAATGCGGAAGGAAAACATTAATTTCATTGACTACCAAGTTCATTAACTTCTAATTTCTTTCGTATTTATATAAAGGTGTAAGTAAGAAACATAATTTTCATCGCAAGCACCAATTCCAATACTGGTCTAAGGTCTATACTTTAACGGTTGTCATAGGCTACAACGATGATGAAATGACCTTTAGAACATTATGAAAAAAAATACACATTCATATGGCTCTTACCATAAAGGTTGTCAGTAAATTCGCTCTTAATACGACAGTAAAACCATTTAAACAAACGTTTATAGAAACAAAACCTTAACGAGAGCATTTACGCAAGATACAGCGCCATAGTGACCGAGTCACTCAGTTAATAAGTAAATACAGGTGTTGACCCCATAAATGTTCATAGAAAGTTAATAGAAATCTAACATTGGTCTCGCCGGAACCGCACTATATGTTTCTGAGAAATAAGCAACACTTACCGTAAAAAGAAGTGGTAAATTTATTTAAGTACGTCAGTGTTGTTAAAAGTAACTTTACATGGTACGGTGTGATTTTCAAGAGATACTTACGTGTTATTATTATATTACCTGATAACCATTTTCAAAATAAATTATTAAACATATTACTAGGAATTTGTTATAGAAATACAATAGTTGACGCGGCATAATAACTAAAAACATTATCATCAAACGTACTCGTAACATTCATTTATCACATAAATATTTACCGGGAATCGAACTCAGGACACTCAGACTACTAGTCGTATTACGTCATCGTCGTTTAAATTCCCGTTCCCTTTATATCGAAAGGTTCGAAATAAATAACAAAGATTAACAATCGCTTTATTAATAGAATCAATTCCCACCCAGAGACAGGGCATTATAGGTAACCTTGCAATTACAGAGTCAATTGAAATTAATGGCGACGGTGATAAAACAGCGCCTCTAATACTGAAATTAGTTAGGGCACTTACATATTGACCGTGTAAAAAATACTGCAAATTATTTATTACTTGTCTTTAGAGGAGCATTAGTATTACTACACAAGGAACACGAGGATTGGTCTCTTTTTTTGCAACTTTTGGCAAAGCCTACTTTTACTGAAATGTGGCATGTAGGATTGAATAATAATTTCTGTAACTTAGTATTAGTATAGCCAATAGACATAACTTGTTAACTTTCTCGAATGTAACTTGATTTATTTATATAATAGCCTAAAAAATATTACTCATTATATAATGAATAACATTTTCTGCACATCCCAAAGGTCCACTGATAGAAAATGCTATTTGGCAATCCGCTAATTGTACCATTTTTGATGGTTACAATAAAGAGTAAATAAATAAATTATATAATTAGCAACCTGCAAGTGTGTACACAGCCTTATTGTATCAGATGCTTTGCAAGGTACTGAAATTAATTGTCCGATAGTAAAGTTCAATTAACTTGAATGTAAAGTTTAGGTCCTTAACGCAGTAACTGTACTGGCAATTACTAGTACCTGCCGAGGTTTAGAGCTTTGTCGGCTAAGATAATAAACATTAAACTAATCTACGGGACAACTATGGAGTGCGGAGTAAGTGTGCAAACATTGAGACTATCAAATGAAACTAATGAAATCGGTATACAAGTGTCGTTTGAAACTATTAGGTTCTGTGCTGACTTGCAATTGTTGTCATGTTAGTATGGCATTGTAGTTAGTCGTTAGGAGTCTCTTTTTAAGAATTGACAACACTGACACGCTGTTCCAGTATTTTTTTAAACTTTGTCTTAATTTAAGATATATATATAAACTCTTTATAAATTAAGTAGAGAAAGCACTCAAAAATTATCGAAAAATATTGTTATCAGAAAACATTATCTCGTACGCGTCTTCGGCACACCGATGCTATATCACCCACGCAACAGTAATTTTGGCTATCCGGCTCCTATTATCAAGAAATAATGCGATTATGCGAACGGACTCAAAAACTCCCACGCGTTATATCATTAAATAGACCGGTCGTGATTAGCGCCTATTTTGGTCACGTACGAGCTTTTGATTTCCGATATTAACGCTTATTGGCATATTTACTACTATATATCGACTCCTTCTATTTATATTTCTAACAAATCACAATTTTACAAGAAAGCGTTTTAAAATATTGGAAAGATTAAGACGCGCCCCAGAAATATGAATAAAGTAACATTTTGTGTATTTCAAAGTATATAAAACGCATTTAAGTAAGATGAATAGAAGAAAAACAGTAAAAAAATGTGGGTTACGATGGCATACGTAGGAGGAGTTTATAAGGAACGGCTGGCATACAATTATGACGGCTTGATGCAAGTGTATTTTCATTTGCATTAGTATCATTAGTACTACTTGCAACTGTCCAATATATATGTCAATTAAGTTTTCATCATGCAACCTGTAAATAAGTTTATTAGCGTCAAAGATCGAAATAACTGCAAAGCGATTTACGAAGTAATGAAGCTGTAAATATTATGTGACTTCTAATACTAAGTTAAGAATATTTGCTAGGCGAATGTGTTTCTTATTAGTTTTAGTAAAAGTTATATTATCACGAGAAATATTATCGAAGCATTATTACTGTCATTAGTAATAAGCAATTCCATCGTAAAATGGTTTGGTAATTTGTGAATGTTGCCTGCTATGAGGCATACATACTACACAGTAAAAACCTTATTTGATAGATTGTGCCTTTGAAGACGCGCATACGCAATGGTTATCATGATCGACGTTCGAGGCGTCCTGGGTTCAATTCCCAGAAAATGTTTGAATTTTCCTTTTCGGTCTGGATGTACCTCCTTTGTTCACTATTGCCCACGACACAATCGTTAAGTACGTATTTATTGTCAAATTAATTCATTCATCTTTTTCTCATTCGATTCCATTAAACAACATTTTTTCCGTCCTTACATGATACCTACAAAGAAATTTCTACAGAACTTAATCCTATGTTAATGCAATCGGCTGGAACTGGCTTATCATCTTCAAACATTAATATTTAAAGGTATTTCATTCCATATATTTATAAACAAATACGAACATTTCTTATCTGGCTGTAACCACACATCAGGTCCCTATAATGATGAGGCAAAGACCCCGAGAGATGGGCAGGTGCTTATCACGGCACACTTCCTGTTCCAAGGCGTTTCTTACTAGGAATCGTACATGATAATAGTAATTGTAAAGGCGAGTCTTCGATGTTCGAGTGTATAGTCCGTTTAAAAGATATCATTCATTTTCCAAGCAGCTTTTGTTGATATTTTAGGTTATGCGATATTGAAGTGATGAAATCACTTATAACGAAAATAAGTGGTTACACATTACTGGAAAAGTTTGAATAACATGAAAAAGTGTGATTTCCGTTACAAGATTTACGTAAAACTGCGTGCTAAATAGGACAAGTTAAAAATGTATTGTAAATCTCACTGCTACCTATTGGTCATAATAACAATAATATTTATAGCTTTGCCTATGGTAGGTATCCTTCGTGATATAGTAACAGATTTCCTATACAGATTTTCCGTTGAATAAGCTGCTCAGATAATATTATGAATGATATAATCAATGTTTTTATTCTGTGTAGTAAAAATATTCTGTTCACATAACGTAAAGAATTAACCTAAATAGTGTAATAAACATTTAAACAATCTTTCGGTAACTTTCGACGTAATCTCGCAGAAACGGATATATCAGAAGCGGGATCCGGATCGATCGATCGAGTTTAATGATAAGAAAGTAAATTACACATTAAATTTCACATTTGAGAACTCTCTGGTATGCATGTTACTTGGTTAAATTAATACGTAAAAAAGAAATATACGAATACACTTAGTTGCAAAACATCCACGAATTACAATCGACCAATCGTAGATATGAAATTACTCTAGTTATAATAGGTACTATCCGTATTAGTCGACGAGGAAATCGGCTTAGTATTTGGGAGCTAACTAGATATGTAAAAAGTTACACCCACACCATACACTATTGACGAATGTTGGAATTAAGCTAGAAAGACAACTATGAAGGAAAGACAACTATGAAGAATAGGTACATCTAACGCGAGGCGTTAACCTCTGCATGATAGTTAAGTTCACGAAGTTGAATAGAACTTAAGGAAATAAAGTAACTGTCAAATCTAAATAATGGGATTCAGTGCAACATTTATAGTCATGGATACCTAAAGACCTAAAGAAAACATGAAAAGTGAAACATCAAAGTATGAGAACAGGAAAGCTTAAGCATTAATAATTAAACTAGATAAATCAATATGTCGAAAACCAATTACGCTACGTCGGGATATTACCGATACCTTCAACCAAGCAAAGGAAGTGAAGTGATCGGTAAAGTAATATTATTCCATCACTTTCCCTGTCATT
Organism: Lerema accius; assembly: GCA_001278395.1. Lineage (NCBI taxonomy): Eukaryota > Metazoa > Arthropoda > Insecta > Lepidoptera > Hesperiidae > Lerema > Lerema accius. The sequence goes on from LGAG01001440.1 coordinate 13,137, forward strand.
AATTAAGATTCAATATAAACGAAGTCAGAATTCTAATTGGTCGATTGCAGCTCCGCCTCAATAGGCAGAAGTACTTAATATGATAGAGAAACATTCAAATTACTTCTGTTATTCTATTTCCTAGTTTCTATTCTACATCATATTTATTGATTGACCCTTTACATGTATATCCTTCTATCTTCCAGCCTACTTTAAGGTAAGCAGATAGATAGTATAGTTAAGAAAGAGGATGTAAAAGAGGCACAAATGAATTTTTATAAAGTTAATTGTTTTACGTCTTTGTAAGTTATCGAGTGGTTAATTGCGATGTATCGATATAAAAAGACCGTATCATTTAGAGAGTACCTACCTATTCATTAAATCGCCGGTAAATGCCCTTAGCGCGTGACCATGAGTTCGATGAGGCGTTAAAACATTTATAATGACTGCTCGCAATGAACACGATTAGAGGGGAGTGTACCGGCTTATTAACTTGTTTACTACGAGTAACTCCCAAAAATTATAAACAGCTTACAAATTCAATTAAATCTCGTTGGTAAATTATGAGGGCATAGCTTTTTGTCCACACGCAAATGGACTGTGGACGCACGACGTCTACGCATTAAAAACAACATGTGCAAGATCTCTAAAGCATTCAAAATTCTAGTAAATAAGGTTTTAAATTTAAAATTCGATTTACAAGAGCATGCTCAAACAGATTTATGATGATTGAACATTTTAAGTCTTTCCAGCTTACCAAGTATTACGAGCTTTACGCTACCACAATTTAACATCAAAGCTGCGTCGTTAGCGCGAAATGGCCTCTAATACGCCATATCACGTACCTTACAGATTACTCTCCGGAGAAAACTTAGGAAAGGTGGCTAGAACAAATAGGGAACAGAGAAAACGCTATTCATAATAGCAACGTGTTTTGAAGTTATCATTAAGTAGGTGTTAGCAACTTAGTAACCTCTTAACAAACACCTTTTTTGTGAGCGTTCACACCAAACAATACTTAAAATTGTATGACAATGAAATTAAGAGCAGAGATACTACGCCTTATTACCCCTAAAGGTTAACACTTAAGAAAAATTTTTACAGCTTGAGGGTTTGCAGTTGAAAGATATCATAGACTGACACACTTATAACTTGAATAATAACGGAAGCTACGGAAAAAGGTTAAATTCAATCGAACCCATTTTCTTTTAATAACTATTTATAAAGTCAACCTTTCATATCCAACGAAACACATCAACCATAGTGTCGATTTTAAATACACCAAAAACCAAACATACATTATGACCAGTAAATGAATGATGAAAAGACTTACAACAATCCCATACTTCCGCCTTCACACCTTTCTTTTCATATTAAGTTACTTTTAACACAACAGCATGAGAATTTTAATACCGACGCATTGTCATAAATCGTAGGGCCATTACCATAAAAGTGACGGAAAGTCATAAAAATTTATGCGTTCACTATCAACACAAAGTTTAGAACTGGGGGCCTTAAACCAATACTCGGTAAGTAAAGAAACACACTTTCATTGGACTGAGCGTGATGAACGAATTAGTAATATGAGATCGTATTATCGATATGGATACTCTAGGGCTGCAAAAAATTATAATTAAACAATGCGAACTCCGCTTATTTTGTTCCTTATTTCACTGACGGTTTAACACAAATAGACGTTGAAAACAATTCAATACTAACGGAAAATCACATTTATATTATTTAGGGCTCTAAAATGAAGTTGTTTCCAATTTTTCTCTGCAAAAATCCTAATGTGAAATAATTTCCAATGCCTGCTCACGAAACATTGAATATATACCTTCCAGCATAAATCGAATCCTAGGGTCCTTGTGTGAGACAGACGATTAAACTAAAGGAGTAAAGCTCTTACTTATAGATGATATCCACCTTAATTAAAGTCAAAACTCTCATTCTATAAAACTTATACTATACAGAGATCCGTATTTATGTCTTCCCATACCTCTATATCCACCCATATCAATGAACACCGACTACCGGCTAACAGTAAAAGCTAATAAAAACTTCTATCAAAACTTTTATAGGTACTACCCGTTTGCCGTAAACCTATTTCATCACATATCAGTACACGATACGAATAAGTATCACTTAGCTGCTTTATTTCCAGAATTTCTAGAAGTCCAATGCAGTCTAAAATGCGTACCTTATTGGTCCACATGTTGTTGTGTTTTGAGAATGTTTCTTACAAATGTTACAGCTTCCAGTACTTTCTTTGCACGTTCTATTTTAATCTGCATATATGGTAATATATTGTTTTCATAGTTTCCTTCTTGTATCGTACATAATATCTATTAATAAACTTTCGTGCACTCGTAACACTAGACCCGTAGATAAACTAAAAGGAATAGAGGATTATTCTCATGAGTGCAGCGAATGTGTTCAGAGAGCGCTATAAATTACGTTTATTCAGTTGCGCGGATTAGTTGGTAATGATTTATTTGTGAACGGCCACAGGCTACAGGCAAGGAATGGAATGAACGGATGTATTCAAAGCGAGAGTATGCCCTGTATACTAGTGTACCTTTACGAGTGACCACTTATTGATTGAATCCTGGGTGGTCCAATAAAAGTATTTCCTGTTACGTAAGTGTTCCATGTATTGAAATTACATCGGCATATAAATAATTATTATCAACATCGACACACTCACACACATAAATTGAGGGAGGGGCTTATTATACACACGAACTATCTTAGGCTAACATTTGTATGAATGTAACAGTTATTTTTCTAGCATAGATAAATCAAGACAAATAACAGCTGCAACTGCAAGTGCTGTAACAATAACTGGGTTTAAGTTCTGCTTTGGAAGAACTTGTTGAACTACTCTGGTATTAAAATAACTGATGATGCATGATGAAAAGCTTGCCTGCTTACTACATTATTTTGGAAGTTTTTCGTTTCCACACTTTCAAGGATTTCGTTGATGGTAGATATGTCTCTAAGTGTATCTGCGCAGCAAAGACTTATTATATCTAACTATTTTCTTTGCTTAACTATTTATTAAAAATGCAGGAGACGGGGTATCTTGCTTTTTTCAACAATAAAATAAAGAGTTAGAATCCTCAATTGCATACTTATTACAAGTTACACTCATTTATAATGCTACTTCGTTCGTAGTGAGTTACATCACATGGACTAGAAGACGATCAACATATAATTTTACAATTCCACCTACTCCTAGTCGATGCTCCCTATTGAAGCAGCTTCCGGCATGTAGGTTTCGCCCACTTGTGGTCAGTCTACGTTACAACATAGCACTCATGTAAGCTACACAGACAAATCATACTACCTAAGTCAAAGGTAAGAATCGACAAAATATATTGGATTTCCGCAACGATTTTTTAGTACATTTTAGAACGACATTGAAAAAATTACTGAATATTGACATGCCTACTTTATTATTAACAAAGGTCTTGAAAAACGATTACTTCAATTTACAGGATTTAATTATAAAACCTTGTAATTAATAGCAATTATTACGCTACCTAATTCGGAGTAAACCACCAATTATCACATTACTAAATCTGTTATATTTACATTCTCACCGGGCCGTTAATTTTATCGTTTTCACATAGCAGCAAAAACTCGCGAATTATTCATCGAATTGGAACAAAAAGTTAACCAACGAAAAACCTCGTCTCAAACAGCTGTCGGTATCTAAGCCGTGCCGTCGTGATACCAGTTGAAAAAAACTTACCATAACGTCAATATTCAAACCTTATTGTTGTGCGAACGAAACGAGAATTACTTATCGTAAAAACATATAAACAAACCGTGTCGAATTGCATTCACGTCGTGTTTGTGGTTGAGTAGATTCGATAGAGCGAGTGTCGTGAGAAAATTCGTGTCAGCAAATATTACGACACCGGGGCTCCGGTAGTCTGTGCCTCAGCGAGTTTATAAACGACGTAGTTTACTAATACCTAAGTTATATCAAACGTAGCCACACGTCCATGTCTGAAATGGACAGTCCAAACTAAATAAAATATTCCGTTTCCACAACAGTATTTAAAAGAAATTTCTACTAGAACATTACGGCCGGATTTTAAATTATCTGACAAGATACCCACCTTTTAAAATCTAGTTACCAAATAAAATAGCACTGCAGTATGATAGAGTTACAGAATAGTGATGGAAGATAATAAGTAAAAGAGAGTAAGAATGGAGGGAGACATTAATTTATCGATTAACTTTTATACTTATACAGTCTTGTCAAAACAAAAATAATGGTAACATAAGTCATACAACTCGAACAAAACAAAGGTTAAATTAATAGCACGATTACTGCGACCATTTATCTAGAATTCGTGGGAAACACAGAAACTATTTGGTCTCGTGCACTCGGGCACTGGGCTGAAATAAATACAACGGTTCTAACAATTTCATTTGAATAACAATTCCAATAGTACTGAATATATCCAGGATCTTGTGTATCACTTGTTGCACTGATTCTATTAGTATTCTAAAGAACAAACAGAATCTTTATGATTCTGTTGTTATTGTTGACTGAGTATCTATTGTTTTAAAATGAAATTAATCTAATTTCAAATTAAGTATAGTTCACTGACTGAGTATACACACTAAAGTTTCATCGGCAACACGTCAGAAATATTTCTTTCTCAACAAATTACTTCATTACCTAACATTATGATTAAATTTCCCAAACGTGAGACCAACTTACAACCATACGCAAACACTACTCGCATTCGTACAAAACAAAACCAAATAACTACAACATCGAATGCGTACAACGCGTGTTGTACCTTGCCAACTCTCTCAGTTAACATAAAAACAAATAGTAAAGGAATGTACTAGTACAATCGATTACAACGTACCACAAATAAATCTAAATTGCGAACCGAATCCGATGAGGCGGCTCGAATCATCGTGCCACTAACGCCAATCTTAATAATTCTACGCGATTGTACCATGGTGTTTGGAGAGATACCACGCTTTATCTATATTGGTAGAAAGTGGTCAATACTGGGTTAGAGGGACGACTTAATTCGGAGATTCCATTATTGAGTTAAGTGAAGTGCTGTGAAATTGTGATAATTCGTTGTGATAGGTTCTATTTTAACTGACTTCAAAAACATCAACAGTGTACTTAGTTCATTATTAACATATTTGAAGCCTCTAGATTCAGCCTGTCTCAGAAACAGCCAGTTCTTGAATATGGTTTCAAGCCGATGAAAATATGAATTCAACCAGTCTAAAAAAATAACATTAACAAAAACACGCATTAATAGATAAAAAAGGCACGAACAATTAATGTCTGAAAAAAAAATCAATAATCAAAACGGCACATAAATCCATGTTAAACTACAGTCAGAAAATTGTATGTCATTAACTAAAAGGCGATCTCGTAATGATATATTCTGTTGAACGTACGATAGACCTCTTTGGCTCAACGACTCCATGCCCCGGGCGACCTATGGTACTCGTACAACTATACTACCGAGTTAAGTGGCGTGCACATTGGAACGTTCATTACAAAAACGGAAAGGCAAATTGATTCGTGGTGTTCACTGCGGATGTACTACGGCCTAATATTACTTTTTTATATTACCCTGAAATAACAGGACAAGTTATTTACGTGCGTTTGTTCTGATAGCAGTCATGTTATGTATCAAAGTACAAAACAAAATAATTTACACTTAAGTTTAAATTTAAATTACATTTGGAGTTTGCCTAGACTGATAACGAAACTACCTGATACTCTCTATAATTTTGTGGCCTAAATGTGTAAAATTGTAAATTATAATTGAAAACCCTAATACGCTTATTACACTAAAATATTTGCACGCTATAAACAATTTAATTCATACTCTCAAATGAACAAAGCTTCGTCAAAAGCACTACATTGTACCATTAAAAAGCTCCAATCATTATCGCAATTCAGTAAAGCGAAGCTCCATATCATGAAATCACATACGGATGTTATGACACGCACGGACGAACACATTCAATTACGCACAAAAAAAACCACAAACGCAACATCAATATGTGTGTGTGTGTATGTGTGTGTACACCACTTAGTAGCATATGAGAGAACAATTAGCGAACGCGGCGCGATCGGTCGAAATCATTCGGCTCGCTAAATTTCACTTTCAGACCGGAAAATAGATTGAACCGGACCGGTGAATGATTTATTGGACATATCAATCACTACAATGGATCTCTTGTTTGATTGATAAGTTACTGAAAGCACTATTTTGCTCCCTTTGTGTCCGCTGTTCGACTACGTAGTTGGTTTTTAATGCCACGCCCATTTAACCCGTTTATTTTCGCGTACGTTCACCGTTTGACTTATAGATATCGCTGTCGAAAATGTTGTTACTGTTATTTATACTAACGTTACCGCTATAACAATTGCAGCAAACGGTTCTACCTATAGTCATTGTGAAATGGAATGTCATGAAATATCATATTTGATTGATCGTAGCTTTTATCAATACACATAATAAAAACATTAAAAACTTTCATAATAATGGTACCTATAAGGAAAATATATTTAAAAATGCTATATTCTTATAGGTAGATTTTTTAGAAAAACCCTTATAATAGTAAACCTCACGCGATATTTTGACAATTTGAGATTAACTAATGCAATCAAGATTTATTTAATACCTCCACTATCTTTAAAAACACAGCCTGCATGACCGTTACCCAAACTTCCAACCTAAATTTTATTTAAAACAAACAAAAATAAAACAACGAGTTCCTACATTATTCGATGATAATCAAAATTAAATTATAAAATGGGAGCACCTCGGTATCGAACGCGTTACAAAGAAATCGAAAGTCTGAACGTGGCCCTTTCGGAAGGCACCGTGTTCAATAGGCGACGAAAGTAAGCGCGTTCCATGTATCTGATCGGGATGGTATTTATACACAATAATGGTATTTATTAAATGCAAAAATAAATTCAACAGTACCTTTGAGAATTCCAAAGCAGGTGTACTTACAAGTTCAACAACAAAAGATCAGGCAGGACTAAAACACTTCTAATAGTCATGCATAAGATTCAGTAAGTGGTAGGCATGCTATCTAAAAATTCACCTTTTAATGCTTTATCCGCCAAACTATTATTAACCGAGACACAGTTCTATAAAAATATTGCAAGTCATATTCTAATCCTTAACGTTAAGTGAGAAATAAAACATCACATAATCCTTGAGATAGACAAGAGGTTAAACTTTGCAGCAATAACGTCGCAAATGAATGGGCGTGCGAAAATAAAATTGTTACGGAGTAGGGTTGTCAATCACATTTCTTTCTATATTTAGATAACAAGCAAAAATGGATACAATATTCTTTTATATGGCTCTCTCTTTTACTTAAAATAACACTAACAAGAAACAAAGTCTTTAGTTGATAGTTAAATATAATTTTTAGGCCGATCACAGCTATACCAAAGTGTACCTATCAGTCAAATAGTAAAAAATACAGGCTTAAAATTATGTTATGATCAAACTGAATATATAGTTTAAAATTGACAACCATCAACCAAGCACAGACAACATGGCGGACTCGTGCTGTGAACGATATCCTCACGAAAATTATTTAAAACCGGCCTCACTTTCGCCGTCGCCACGACCAACGATCACTGTTATAGATTACACTCGACTACACCGGAATGTTGTTGCTGTTAGTCTCCATTTTTATAATTTATGTAACGACAGACTTACTGACATATTTGTGTTATATAATATCATCACGACATGAAAGGTTATGCAGATAATCAATGAAACGAGACCGCCTCTGAATAGGAGCGATTTCGTTGGAGGATAATTCCGTGCTTACATCGTATATTTTCACTTTACTTGGTAAGTAATGAAAATGAGATTGTATTGAATTATCTAAATCTACGAACATGTAATATTAAACTACAATTGAATGGATAAAATAATGCAAATCATAAACAAAATTTAAAATCACTCAAATGCTACGGTCTCCAATTTTGCACTAATATTCGTAAATCGTGGAACCTATCCCTATCCTATATATTGCTGTTTACTTTCAAATGAATAAAAGTAAAAGTTAATTTACCAACACATACCTACTTACATTTAACGATCATTAAAAACAGAAATATACACATACGAGTAAATGAAAACAATTTCTAACACGTTTCCAACCTACTAAACCATATTTCTTGTAGGCATTTTCAACATTACACTTCTACGCTGCAAATAAGTTTCCATGTGAAAGGTTTGTAGTAAATTATTAAAGTTCTAATATCCATTGATGACTCCCGCCTATGGCGAGTGTAATTATTAAGATAACGAGACAATTTTCTTCGTCAGTGAAAGCAAACATCACGTGAACTTTCCCGATATTTTCATAACGAAAGCTGTTGTTATTGTGTACAACAAGTAACTGATAGGGCTTGGTGATCTATTCTTTTCGAGATGGCAAACTTAAGTCATGCATAGTACATTGTTTAATCAAGGTAGGTATATTTAGGTTTAAGATAAATATTTACGTCTTCTAAACAATTTAATCACTAGAATATCCCTCCAAATCCCATTGCAAATATTTGACGCTCTCGATAGAATGTATTGACTTAAGCTTACGATCATGTCTCTGATAACCGCTTAAGGAACGCAAGATTCTTATCATTTCCTTTACTTTTTACCTTATAAGTAGATACTTGTATACGAGAAGTGCTTGATGCTTTTTTACATACGAATACAACACACATCCTAGAATGACGTGGTTAACCTAACCTCACGAAATTAATACCAACAATCCAACATCTACATTCACCAACTACAAAAATTTGCGATATATCACAGAATCAGTAAGTTGAGTAGCTTCTAACAGGCACGTAGCATATCCATGCATGCTAGACAGCTCACAAATTTATGCATGTACAACAAATGTCGCAGCTAACTGTTCCAGGAATGGCTAGCAGAGGACGTGTTTAGAACTAATTGGAGGTAATCACATACCGTAATATTTCGCTGAGAACTTGCTTAATAGCACTCAGCGTCATAAATCTGGAGGATGTAGTCTAATTACATCAGGAACTGTAAGTGAAGTTTCTGAAACTTTGTTTATTTTTACTATTAATGTAGAGATGGGTTAACCAATAACTATACAAATCTACTTTGGAAGACTTTGAAGTAAATCGACGCAAACTCGATTTTGAAATACATTATTTAAAAAAAATTGCATTCGAGTATTGTCTCAAAATGAATAAAATAGTTATATTTAAATGTCTTTGTATATCGTACTTAGTATAGGTCGAGGTTGTACGTCCTTCGTCTAACTAGAACACCTAAGGCATTCTAATTTATACCCAAAATACCTCATTCGATACAGCCTTTCATTCGGGTTAAAACAACTAAGCTGAGATAAGTACTTACTTAAGTAATTGAAGTAATTTTAAAACTAAAAACAATAAAGTTTGTGTATCGTACCTACCATGACATTTAATAAAATTCTAATTACACCGAGTCGTGAGCTTTCAATGTTAGTTTTATGTAGTACTAATTAGAAGATAGGTATACTTGAATACTTATCCTATTCACAGCAAGTTGCATTGCAACAAATGTACTAACGAGGGATGCGAGAAACATTTCGTTGTACGAAACGTGTACAGAATTAATTGTAAGTAATCGGCGTGGTGTTTCTACTAGGTACAGTTAGAGTTCATCTCAGTCTTATTTAATTGCTATACGGAACAACTCGTACGTAGAGACTTATGTAATAAAGCGAATAATAATGAGTTTCGTGTAATAACTAGATGTCCTTTTAAAAGTAAAGTAAAGAAAAGTAAAGTAAAGACGAATATTAAAGATTAATCGTCTCGTACATACAAAAAATAAACATTATGACGTGCAATTAGATTTGATATTTGAACGCATTACACGATTAAAAAATCTTTATAATTTAAAAATAAACTCCTTTACAGAAAAACATGGGTTGAATCGCGTTAACTGAATGAAAAATTTATTTCAAAACGCTATTGTTACTTTTATTACTGTTGCGCTCTCTAGTAAGTTAGCAATAAAAACAATTGCCGATGGCTCACATAATCTTAACTGAAAACCGAATCTAAATGGGTGCAGTGGCTTTGGAGATAAATGGCAAAATACGTTAGCACAAACTAACAAACAAATTAACACACAACCCTAAACGCATTCCTATCTCGGTTCCATCGTGGGCAGACACAAATTTTAATGATATATTTTACCAGAGTTCACGTATAGTTGACAACCCTAGCCGCAGCTCTTATCCAACCAACAATAAGACGATCCGTCGCCGTCGGATATAGCGCAATGATGGCAGTACCGTTCAGTGACGTCACAAGTGAACTGCCAGTTTCGAGAGCGCACCTGACTTCCGCAGTATAGTGCAAAGGTTCGGAAAAAAATTTTGCACCGAATATAATACCGAGTAACTCCAGTGTTTAGCGGGTCGCTAATATCTAAATCGTTAATGACAGGCTGTGTCCAAATTTTACTTTTAAATTACTTTAATCGACTAGTGCCATATTTCGTGCCTGGTCGGATATTCAGATAGAAAATTTTACTAATATTATTTTACAAACGTGTTTTACCGAAGGTCATTGAGCCATAATTCAATTTGTACTAAACATGACATCTTCGTAAAATCGTGTCACAAAATACAATGCATGCTTAAACCGATGACATAATGTATACTTAACCTAAATTTTCCTTAGGTTATGTATACTCGACCTAAGACGCTACTTCAATAACGATATCAAGTGTGAAGCTGTGAAGAGATAATGTTTTTAGGTTAAAAAAAGAAAAACATAGCCTTAAGGCCGGCCCCTGGAAACTACTATCTTTAAGCTACTTAGATTGTATTTATGTACATAAAATATTTGTTACGTTTTCTACTATTATATTCAAGCTAATGAACATGTTTATGATCTCTTGCAGCAGATTTTGTAATAAATAATAACATCACTTGTTAATTTACGACCAACACCTGTCGTAATTTCCGCAATCACTGCACGAAAAAAGACCATAACATTTGCCTCAACTTCCTTTGAAAACTTACCCTAATTCGGGTTTAGGCTTGCGTATAACCCTTTTCAATTTCACTGCCCCACTAAGCAATAACCGACGCAATGAAACGCTTACCTGAAATGAGAAAAATAAGAAAATGAATTACTTCGTAGTCTCCAGTTCAATATAGTTGTATTAAAACATTGTGTAAATGAAATTATATACAAACATGAAACTTAATAAATGCAATTATTGTTTTATGTTTAAAGCAAGCAAAGTAATTGGCGGGTAAGTCATAGTACCTACCTAAGTGATCATTGTTACTTTATTTCGTTATACCTAAGTAAAAAAGAATGTTGAAGTTAGCCATTAGGGGAATATATTGTTTTTACCTATACTTAATAATATCAACAATAAACTAAACTAACAATAATTACGGAAGACTAGTACATAATTGATTTCTCCCTTGTATACAGCGATTAGGCGGAGCCCTATTCTCAGCCGGGGGCTTCCAAAGTCCAAACACAACATAGAGAAATTCACTTGAACACTATAATTTACAAGTCAAGTTTCCCTCAGCGGTTTAATTATGTATTCACCTCATCACACCTCCATATAAATCAAACGCGAAATTCCTGAGCTTTGATTAAGAACGGCGGCATCCCACAAACATCAGATGCAGGATAGTATTAATTAACGAGATAAGATAACATTACACCTGTCTGTCATATTCGATTAATGAATACATTAATATGGTATTCACACTAATAAATTTTTACTTCAAGCGAATAAACTGCAATGAGAAGAAATAAAATTGGCGAGAAATATTCTTTAATTACTGCGGTAACATCAGCTGCAAAAATGCAATAAAGAGACACCATGATTGTGGCTTTTTCATGCATAAACTGATTGGCCGGAAGGAAAGGAAGGGTTAATCTAGCAATAGTACAGACAATTCTAAAATGAGAAGGGTTCCCCATAGACATTAATTGGTAACAGCGGAGGCTATGAAGATTTACTGCCCAAGGAGAAATAAAATGAAATTTGATTCCATTAACCAAAGTTTCCTTTGTTGCAATTCACAAGCATAATGTACAATAATAAAGCTCACAATAATACAACGCTAGGCATTATGCTCCTAAATTGTTGCAAAGTAGGCTCGTAATATTAACCCACTTATACAAAGTAACTAAATAACAATCAATTTCCGCAAATAAACACCTAATACCATAATTAAAAATATATTAATCATGACGTCTCGAATTGCAGCTATCGAAAACAAAACTTATAAAGCCGAGTTAAAAAGTTAATATCAGTTAGTGCCAGGGAAAGAGCTAAAGCAGTATTTCCATGCAAAAGTACGGTCTAATTCCAACCACTATAAATCAAATACCAGAGTTGGAAACGAAAGCGAGAACATCATAAAATGTAGGCCCATTCCAACGACACTGGTGTTATTAATATCCCGCCTGCCAAGTAGAATACCTAAAGACTGCATGCCCATTGCACAATACTCGTATTTCTAGTTAAATGCTTCGAACTGAATCTCACTGCAGTAGCCGATACCAGCAGCATTACGTCAATTATCCGAGATATTATAATTCATAAATCGCTAATATATGCTATCTGATCTGTTTTAATATGAATGTTGTAAGGTGAAGTGTTAATTTTCCATAGAAATACATAAAATAAAGGACTGTCAGTGACACATATGTATTTTAATTAAGAAAAAAATAAATCTCGCCAAAACATTAAGTGGATTTTTTTTTTAATTATATCACCAAAATCACAACTCGATTAAAAATCCCTAATAGGTAGTACATAAGTATTAACGTTTAGAAAAGTGTACGTACCGGTGTACAGAATACGGTGCCTTAGACAACGACATATACGAACTTTTAATTATAAACCAGGAAATAAATACTAGTATGTAGTCAATCAGATGTTAAGGTCACAAACAGACAACAATCAAAATCAAAATGAACCGCAACTACGCACTTTGTTTTACACACTCGAGTTCATCTAATTCTAGTCTAGCCTAATTTATTTAGTACCGATAACGTTATCAGTAGCATTCCGTACGCTTCAGTTACCTTACCTATCAAGGTCGACAGACAAAAATACTTACCAAGGTAATTATTTTTATCGTCTTATGATTGATGTTAGTGAATGTTACTATTATACTGATCCATAATTGCATTGTTTCATGTTGCTCCTATTAATTTCCTAATAGCTAAGAAAATGCTGAACTACGCGTGACATTAGCCAGTAAAGTTCACGTTGGAATTGGCAACGATATCGTGCGCGAAAGTTGTGCATAATTGTAACCGTATATAACTTTGTTTTGACCCTATGTTGACCATAAAAGGGCACGGCTCGGACCACTCACTGCACTCAATTGTCACTTTGGAGGTCGTGGAAACCGTGACCGTTTCGGTCTCCATTCAAACGTCGCGTCGCCGTCGCGTCGTCATGGTATCCAACGGTTGTGGGAGTTAGGGATTATTTTCGCTTTAATTTCTAAGACGGATTGTTACTAGTTCAATGACCCGGCACCGAGGGAATCCGGGTTCGATTCCTAGCTATGCGACTTGCTCAAACGACGGCGCATTATATCTTTTTAAAGAGTTTAAACGAAAAATCAATATACAATTTTCTATATTTTTATAAGCGATCAAAATTGACAATGAATTCATTACACATACTACTGGTAGTATGCAGGCAATAAACAGTTCAAGTACATAAGTCAAAAGTGATAGTCGACACAATTTCACACATCTGACTGCAACAAATCAATACTCGACTACGAATCCGAATGATTACCGATAAATGTTAACATACCCAGTTTCCTTCTATTTCCCGTCGCAATTCCCAGGCTTTTCCAAGCCTCTCGAACCGGTAACTACTAATCAATCGCATCGATACTTGGTCCATTAACACGAATCATACAAGCTATTGCAATAACATTTCACACTTGAGAAATTCTCGAGGTTTGCGTTACACGGTTATTATGCATATTAGAACTATTGGCCCGGTTTCGATTCTACAAATAATTGTCATGCTGTGATATTATTCAATAACAAGTCCTCTCCTAGTTATTATAACATACTCCTAACATCATCTACCCAAACACTCAATATTGAGTGAAGATAAAGTTTTCTCTATCTAATGGGCAATATGTGGTAATACAGAGACGTAGAAGCCATTCATAAGCCTACATTTCAATCGGTTTCAGGGAACAATGTGACCTGTTCATTGCCAATTTAACTTACTTACTCTGCTTGTCATTTCGACAATGTTTTGAGGCGTAGTAATTCCATACTACGCAAGCAGTATCTAATTACCTAAAGTAACAGTAACTATGCTAGCCATAAGATTTTCGGTATTATTATGAAGCACATTCAAATTTGTATCGTTACAAAACAAACCACTAATAAACAATGCAGCGAGTGAATTTAGCAATCATTTATCCGAAACCGATATCACAGAACCACCTGACAAATGTGTCATTTGATAACAAATCTAAAACTACTAACAGTATATAAATTGCTCGTTACATTTTAGACAAAAGGTTAATGTTGCAAGACCCCAATTCAAAAATGTAGCAATGAGCCCTAGATCTTCCTTTCAATTTAGACCTAATTTTCTTATAACTTTATTGAGTAATTCGTCTTAAAGTTCTATTCATATTCTAAATATTATTCCGGTATAACAAAATACGTACAATAGGTATCTAACATTTACATAAATTATGCAAGTTAAATGTCAACAAACTAAACATCGTCAACATGAATAGCCCTATCGATTACGTTAGAAAACCCCGAGGATAGCAACAATTAATATCTTCCTGTTATGTGCTGCTAAACTCGCTTTCAGTGGAAAGTCGACCTAACCGGAATACGCCAGGCAGTGTTCTGCGACACCACACGCAATGCGAGAGTGACACATTTACCAATCGTGTAATCTGTGTGCAATCCAATTGAGGTGTCAAAAGTAAAAATGTGAAGCGACCTACGCAATGATACGTAATGTTTACTTAGTTCTTCAAGTCGAGAAGTGGTATATAAATCGTGTTTGTGTAAAAATTTATACCATTGATAGTTTAGTAAGTGGATCCAGCTCAGATTTTAGATCATGATATTCCTTATTTGGCACCAGTTACAAACAATAACGAGAAATCGTAGATTTGGAGATATTGCCGTATAACTTAGTTACTACGCAGCTGATTTGTGCTTGTAGTATTAGTCAAACATTGTTATAAAAGCTATTAAATTGATCTATCGGTAAAATAAACAATTGTTTCCTTTTACATGTGAGCTAATAAGCAATGAAATACATTGTATGCATTTATTACATAACTCGAATACGTAATTTCATTAAATACTCGTAACATCTGAAACGTACCTCTACATATTATTAGTTCACTAGCACATATTACAAGAAACGATCGACGACGAAAAGTCTTGTTGAAATTCATTCAGTTTTGTTACAGTGACCTTCGAACGAAACACCTGTGGGTTTGTCGTTAGATGGAAAAACCTTTACAAATATTACTTAACTGGGTCACACACTCGTACTGGATACTACAGCCATTACAATTGCCGGCCCTTTTACGTCATATGGAAACAAAAATGTTCCAAAAAGATGAATTTCGATTACAATAATATGGGAATACACGAGAAAAGGCTTGAGAATAACAAAGAATCTACGGTACATTTATTATTTCATCTTGTAGTCTATTGTCTATGGTCCAGTCTTTCATCAGTTTTCTTTTCCATCTAGCTTATAAATGACCAAATGAGAAGACTAATCGATGGTATGTGGACTACACCCACAGTATATGTGTTACAATTAAGAAGAATTCTGTATTTGGTTAACATTTGAATAACATGAGATACACAAATTCATCAAGCAGATAGGTACAACTTTCCTCAATCAATTTCTAAAATGTAGAAAACATTCATATATCTTGTGGGCAAGCGGAAATTGTCTCTTATCTCATTTTCTATTCTTACGGCGCGGTGTCGACGACACGCAACGCCGACCGTAGTGAATATGCCAATTACTTTTTACAACGGCGTGCATATGAGATATTTTTTGTTCCACATTGTAAATGATCATGCAACAATAGGTGCACAAGGTCAAGGACTTGCTATATAGTTTAGGTTCAAAACAGACGTTTTAAGTTACGACGAAGAAGTTTTGCGATTTACATTAAGTCAAAAAACCGGTGTCAAAAAGTTTTTACTTAAGACCTAAACAATGCCAAAAAATGATAACACGGTCATTAGTTAATTGCTTAATTTCTCCAAGATAATTAAGTATTTAAATTATTTCAAGAATAAAAAGTGTATGACTAAACGCTAAGCTAACAAAAGACAAAATTATTGACTCCTTAATGTAATGTTAATGTTTGAATGTCTACAGGCAAAAATACTAATGAATTTCCACCTCCTGTATTTGATTACAAGTGAGCTAAGCCAAACGATCGTAGCAAAGGAGCAGTGGAGACTGACAGGACAGCGGAAACAGTTTAGACACTTATCAAACAACTATTTGTAGTGCAATCATGTGTGTAACACTTCGATCTAAATGAATTAGCAAACGGTTAGTTTATAATACTTGAAATCTAATATGACTACAAAGTATAGCTATTATCAGTTAGGCTTTTGTGGTAGTAGGAAATGTGTTTTTTGCTTGGGATATAACGCCCGCACACAGCATAGCAAATCAAATAAAATATATAATTCGTCTTAGCTAGTTATCTATTAATCAACAACTGACAAATCAAATTGAAACGATGTGTTGAGTATTCAAGATAATTATATACAGGAAGTGTAAGTCAATCTTAATTTCCTTAATAATATGAATTAGACTAAAAATACTACATTACTTAAGACAATCTTCATAATCATGTACAATTGTACATCCAAGAAACTTAATTACGACTATCACTTCATGGTTACATAAAACGATGCTATTTCTAAATTACATAGTGACCGGATAGAGACGCTTTTAAAAACAAGGTGTCGAGGTATCTGTCAAGTTTTGACGGAAGCGGACATTAGGCGCCGCTGTCATTGTCAGTCTTCAGAAGTAACTTCCTTCGCTGAGTCAAGTGAAGACACCTGTATGAACATTGAACAGGCAGTGATTTAATTTTGCTGTCAGATTTAGAATGACAAAAAACTCTTGAGGCTTGAGGTGCACTGTAATATACTATTAACGTCTTCAACTATAATAATACTTAATTCTTCGTCAAGAACATCGTAAATTTAGTGGCAGGAGGTATCAACCAGAATATCACAGATTCCTTTACCATTCATGTGAAATTCTATTATTCACTATCAGGATCCCTTAAAACGTCCTTAATAAGGTCTGCTTACAAACATTTCTGTAAAAAGTTTTTATAGCTAAGATCAATGATCAAAATTGCGTTTTCAGTGCGTGTTAAATACCTTTACAATTTCGTTTAATCCATTTGGTTAACGTTAAACACTGCTGGTAATATACGCGTAGCGTGCACGTGGGACCCCGTAATGGAGTATATCCGATCAACCATTAATTTCAATCACCAATCCCCGGTCTCACCTCTTATCGCGTTACTACTCTACTAGTCCGCTTATTATTATGAAGGGCCTGTTTCCATAAACACTTGTTAAATGTACGGCATAAAAATTATTTACCTACATAGTAAAAATTGTTAGATCTTCAATTGGAAATCACCTGAGGAAGTAATTTTGTTCTTTCTCATCTATGTCAAATGTCAACATTGCCAACGCGTTCCCGGCAACCTTTTTAAGTACTACCAAGGGCGTAATCCTTGTAAATTACGTCAATCCGTCGTTAAAATTTAATGTGAATACGGCGTCAAAATTTCTGCTTGAACAATAAAACAAATGCAAAGCTGCGTCAGGAATTTCTAATTCTACCACAGGAATTCTCCCTCCTGCACTTTGCCTAATCTAATTCCATAATTACCAGGGGTAGATTAAAACACTACGCCATAGATAAGATACAATATCGAAATTTAGAGACACAATTAAAATAAATTGATATTTGTAACAGTAGATAGGCATCGTATTATTTAAATGGCTTTAGACCCCACGAATTAATTCATAATATTAACTTATTATTTTGAATAAGATTTAACAAAATTAGGTATCTACGGAAGATGATGCAAATGAACAATTGATATTAAGTGACATATTACGTTGACATTAAAATACATTTCATTGTTATTACCTAACATATTAAGCTTTGTAAGACTGCGAGTATAAGAAGTTATTGTTACGCAATAAACTAATTACTGAAAATCCAGATATAAATTATCTCCAGAGGAAACTATATTACGCATCAGTACCAACACAACCTTATTTAAGAAAGCAACTTGTTATTTCTCAAATTAACTCCACATCAAATCATTTTAGAATTACTAATATATTACAAGTGAAGGGTCAAACGAGGACCCAAGAGATATACGCATCTCCAAAACTTTACTTAAAATATTTAACACCTTTGTGAAAACCACTACCACAATACTAATAATTTTAGCCATTAGTAAAACTTCAAAAAAATCTGTATTACAATCTCTTCCGGTATTTATGCAGGAAATGTAAGATAAACAATACTTAGAAGTTTGGTCCTCATAAATCATTAAAGAAAGTGCCTGGATGGTAAGCAACTTGACCCTATCCGACATTAGCCTGATTGAGTCATTATGCTCACTGCTCCGAGAAATCGTTTTGACCCAGGAATAAACACTACAACATTCACATTGAGAATCCACATTATTATTACAGCAGATTTTTGGTCTAGACTTTTTTAAGATTCAATCATATGTAATGCCATTCTAAGCTCTTGAGAAATGCATCCCATGTTTCAATAATTGTGTGGGTTATTAAGTCTATCACCTCGTAACATAATAAACATTTAAGTTAACATAATTTCTTACTTTCTTATTCTTCTACTCCTTATTAACTTTTCTCCGTCTATGTCATTCTACTGATAGGATCGGACAACTTTGTGGCGTTAGAGTAATAACATAAGCATTTGAATCTGTATTTCTATCTTCTGTATTTATATTAATAGTACAAGTTTAAGTTTCTATTGTTTCAGTAACGGTTCCCGGTAGGTAATTTGCATTTCCGATGATAGGCTCCTAACCAAACGCTCACGTTTCTATCGAGATGACATATGAATAAAAAGCCGGAGGTATCTCAGTTATGGTGATCACGCGCATCAGATGATTCAGTTTATAGTTATTGCAATCATATGGCATGACGGATGTCCGCTGCACTACTTATATGGAATGAATTACCTCGTTCATACGCAAGGGTGTATACGTGTCTTCGAGTAACATTTCATTCTTTGACGTTATGTATATTACGTACAATAAATCATGTGTATTGTCAGTGCGTATGTCGTAATCTATAATCCGCCAAAGTTAATAATGTAAAAAATTATGAAGACATGCTGAAATCGTTTTTAATGTCCTTTTCTAAACAGTCGTATTGAGAAAATGTATTTATTCACTTCATATGCCTAACTAAATTAGATCCAATGAATTCATTACAAAACCTGGCTTCAGGGCAATTTGAAGTAAATAGCGTGGAAAATTTGTATTTGACACTTTTGCAGTCTACCTCAATTTGCTAAGCGATGGTAAATGCAACGGTTACATAATTAGACTCCCGAACATACCTACCTAGAAACTTAAGCCATTAGCCAACCATTTCAACTATGTCATACACCAAAGCTATGACAGCCCGTTCAATATATCGCGCAAGAACTAATTGAGTGAAGTCAGACCTGGTACTGAAAATAAATCATCATTCTCGACTGTCAATATACCAGTCAGTTCGCTGTCATTCAATTCTAAACGGAATAGCTACAGTGATTAAGACAAAATTGCATGACAGAACTATTTCATTACTAATTTCGATATAGGAACTGTTTTACCACTCAGATCAACGTTTATCGTGAAATTAATTTTGAAATTGAATGGTCGCGTACAACTTTAGTATGCTTCGCTTGAGGCTAGAACCAATACTAAATCTACAGTGACACAAATTGCTTCGAGTCGAGTCTAATTGATCCACTATCAGAAGAAAGATTAGTTACTAACCGAAGTTCCTTCTACTGAACTACAACCTGAATGACCAAAAATAAAAAAATAATATATATCGATACTACTTATACATATATGTTCAAACATACAGTCAGGTCTTGTTATATTTTTAGCACAGCCAACGCAATTGCTTCGGCGTTAAACGATTACAATACAATAAGGACAGTGACATGAATTATTCCTTTTTTATATTTTGTGTTGTAAACTGGTTGATTTGCTCAGTTTTTCAGAGTATTATCATTATTATTGACATTTATTGAATGACAAGAACATTGTCCACATATTTGACCGATGCCTCATCAGGCAAACGTTCATTTTAATAAAATTTCGTCACGTAGTATTATTGGAGGCCACTACCTTTAGGTACGGATTTTTATAAAATAGGTATATGTTTAACTGGTACTTAGTTAAATAATTAATTTACAATGAATATAAGTGTTAATAACTCTCCTTGCGTAGTTAAATAAAAATCCCATTTCAAGTTTGCCTCATACGTTGTTTTTACTGTAATGAAATTTAGAAGCTACATAATATTACGTCTATTACGTAGTAGGTTTATGTATATTACTGTAAGTATCGGTTATACTACCATCGAAATATCGTCATCAAAATGTAATTTACATTGGATATGCGCGCACGCACCGGAAAAGGGCCAGACTATTGAACTTTCCGCCACAGGGCTCCGTGGCGCTGGCATCGAGCGTCGCATTCGCATCAGTTACATCGTGATTATGACTACGTATTGTGTATGACTCATGGACACGGCGTGGTCAAGGGATTGAAGTAACACCTTCATATGACAAACGATGGCTCATTCGAGTGTTTGTTGATCAATCAGACTATCTAATGACTTCCAGAAAATACGCGGTGTACTTACACCGACTAACAAACCATGATTAAGCAAGGAAATGTCTGTAGATTTAAGGAACATTATGGAAAGATTTTATGATGAATCTAAGTGTAAATCAGATAGGACCTTATCTGACTTAGATTTCATAAACTCATCGCTTTGCATCGCAAAGTGAAACATTAGAGGAATTAAGTCGACGCGTAGGGAAATGTCGGGTGTGTCTTTTGTTACAAACGGCATCCTTTGTTGCGCAAACGTTAATAATGTAATTAGTATGAAAATCTTTCGTCTCGCTCTAGAGACTGTTACGCTTCGTATTAAGTAACTGGAATCCACTCTCCAATATTCAGATTTTATTTTATGTTTACTTAGCCCGTATCAAATCGCCGGCCAGGTCCATCAATAACGGAAACCAAAGATTCGAATTACAAAAGAATAAAATCTATTGCATAACTACCTTCACAGACCAAGCGTCGCTTAATATTATTTTTGTTCTTTTTGCCGCCATTTTTTTAATGTACCGTCTCTTTAACGCTGAGTATGTAATATAGACCGACATTTAGTTTGTCATTCTGACAGCTAAATCCCACGGTCCTAAACTGGAACCAATTGCAGGTTCATAAAAACTCTTTGACAATTCTTTTTTTATAAATCAACTAAATTTGTTTTATTATTGACTACTTTCAAAAGAATTATGTATAAGTATTCCCGCCATAGTGCAGCAATCAGAGCTAGACAAAATTTCTTACATTTACCTACTTCAAACTTTAACCCATCTCTGTTAAATTGAATCGAATTCAAGATTATAACTGAAGTTAACATTGAAATACGAAATATATGAACACTTGAGATGATAACTCCGACAACCGGGAATGAAAAACAAACGAAAACCACAGAGTTACCGACTGCTTAATTTATTTTTTGTATGAAGATTTACGATTTCCGTGTCGTAACTCAATTCGAATTAAACAGGTAAGTAAGAAGTAACGTTGAACTTCTTATAAAATCTAGCAACGCATCTTCATTTTATGATTGTACAGAGTTTCCTGTATTTATGCCACTTACACGTGTAATAAAAGATTAATGTCGTACCATTGTCAATTAATTCCTAGAAATGGTAATTTAAACAACAATAACTGGGAAAAATAGCATAATTATTTCAATATAAATTTATCTTTTAAAAATTTTAACTTTTGTAAAATCCCAGTTATTATTACAGTGTAGTAGTCGCCTACAATAAAGTTAATTCTTAAGCTGCCAAAGACTCAATAAGCTTAGCAATATTTCACAATACCAATAAACAATACTCATTGAAAGCGTAAGTATTGACACAAAACCTTTCTACACCAGTATACCTATTTACTTTCCCACTTCCAACAATTTATTTAACGCCAAGTGTACCGTCGAAAGTTGAGCAAGTATCTTCACGCGAATTGTTGAAATGGTTAAAATCGTGATCGTTGGTTGGTGGTTATTTATTCGAGGTCGTGGTTCGAGGTCAAGGTGGGACAACAAACAACTGACGACTATTGACAGGCGTGCTGAGAGCAACTAAGTGGTAGGTGAGACGGAAGTTTATCTCTATATAAAGACTGCAAAAACCATTAGATTAGAAGAAGTAGGAGAGAGCGGCTAGTGAGAAGATTATCTTTTGAAGATGCATTGATGAATCGATGAAATTTTGGCGGTGATAGCCTCAAACTGTGTGATCTTATTTCAAATCATGAATTTGCATCTGGGTGTGAAAATGTATCTGCTAGGGTAAACATTATCAATGATAATAAGGGGTTTAGATAGACCAATGACAAATCAATGTTGGTTCTAGCGTTTGCTCAGCCAAATCTTCAAGCAACATGTTAAAGCAAAGTTAAATCTATGTACGTTTTATACATATAATATGTAACCTTGAATGTGAGTAAAAAAAATTGTTTTAGCAAGAAACCGCTTAAGTAAAGTAAACATTAAAAAAAACAATAAATTTTAAAGCATGAAAGTAGTCAATGTTGATGGATTAGTAATATTAAATAGAATGATTGAAACCGAAGTTCAAAGTACAAAGCGCAAACATCGATGTGGCGTACTGCATTCCGTGCCTAGGCCAAACTCTCTAAATACTAACCCAGGCAGTTATTCTACAAAAACTAACTGTTTCAATAATCACAAGTTAACACTTTAATATAAAACCCACAGAAGATTATACAAGAAAAATATGCAGGAAATTTTTAATTTAAAGCTAAACGCAATCAGTTGAATTTCGCATCAGGATTCCTGATCCGGAATTGACAGTTGGGGAGAGTGGAGTTATTTATCTACTTTGTTATGCAGAAAAATTCTAGTAAATTAATAACTTGCTTACCTCTAGCCATATTTCATAGGTTCTTAACATCAGCCTCAATCTACGTAAAATAGTATGTCCAAGATTCGAAAATATAGCTTCTTATACTTTTTGGTTTTTGTGAAGTAAAATAAAACCTGGACTCAGACATTTTAGTACTGTAAGAAGCAATTATCGCCTAAAGTAAATATCTCCACATATGGCAAGCAATTCACTGTAAATGGTCACCAATTTGAAGTTGACCTCATTCACAAGAGCTTATTGAACACCTAACGAAATAAAAATCCTGTACAAACTTAAGTTTTCCTTCGCACTAAATGCTTATTTAGATTTAAAAGTGAATGGATATCGGTAAGTTCCAGTTTTGATCAATTCGCAAATCGTATACAATGGCGGCCCCACTTGTTCGCTCGCAATTAATAACGCTTTGACCCACAATCGGTGGTACATTTGAAAATGTCGACTCATACTATCTACTAGTAATTAATTTTAAATCTATTGGAAGCTTTTACATTCTCCGCATTTGGGCATGATGGATATCCGTAACCGTGCCATGACGTAAAGACACTTTCTTTTTATTTTGACTCAATGTCACTGTCATGAATTTAAAAGGTAAATTAAGGTGAGATTAACAAAATAAATCGTTGCTAAGAAAACAAAATTAACCACGTGTTAACCAATATTTTGAAACACAATCTAAATCAAACGTACAAATTCATAACGGCATTAACATTTTACCTTATCTTGAATTGTTACGAAACTTAAAAGCAATGTCATAACGACTGATTTTATCTTTTATATATAATTTTAATCATTGGGTGCTAAATAATTGCCAAAAACAATAATCCTAAAGAAGGATTCATACTAGACAGATCATGCTAAATCTGGAGTTTGCACACAATAACAGTACTGAATAACTTACCATAAATCAACGTATGGACAGGGGAAATGCACTGTGTATCAATACTCCCGAAGTCACATGAACAATGAAACAAGCACTTTTGTCTCGCGTCCAGTGAAACGTATCAGTATCGAAACATAACAGAAATATCACTCTTCACTAAAACATGCCTTTTTCACTGCACTCAGCACATACTCGATGGCTGCACCACACGGGAAGCTTACACACGTTTCCTCACAGTTATCTGTTAAGACTCTAGCGTAACAGAATGAAGCAACATCACCTTGGAATTCGCAATGCGAAATTTAGCCGGTCGCAAGAGGCACTCGCTATTTAAAAGCGACAGTTCAACCGACTTTACCGGTCGAAAACGTTCCAAATTCGTATCGACCAGTCGATTTTCGATAAAAACGGCGCGTTAAGTAACAGACGAGTGAGCTGCGCGGGCAGCGCCAGCAAACTGAGGCGCCACGGTGCGCGACCACGCGACGCATCTAAACCCAACGATGTGGACTTCAAACTTTTACACGGCTAACTTGAAGTGGATATTATCCGCTGCCACTCGAGAACACCTGTACGAATTTTCTTCTCGGCAGCGCTACTAAGTTGCGAATAAGCTCATACGTTTACATACATGGGCAAGTCACCTGGACAAGGCTTTCAAGAAATGACATTCATATATGCACGCAATCGATTACGCGGTTATTTTAATCGAGCGGTTGTGATATTAACTACCGCAGAGACAACGAAATTAACCACATAGAGATTAACCATGAAAACCTGATTATGACCGGTGGAGTTCGCGCATTCAAAATAAGACAACAAATTAAAAATAATATTGCACTTCTGCTGCTGATAGTAAACAAATGCCAGATGGAAACTTAAAGAGTATATCTTAATAGGTGCTCATAAAAATACCATATAAGAAAACTGACTTGTGGATAGAATAAGATAGAAAATGAAGTCAGGCGACCTAGTAAACCTCTAGCGGCATTGTTGCTTAGTAAAGCCAGCATTCCTTTAAATAATGCAACAAGGAATTTTATCTAACGTTCATAGCTTGACATTATTAGTGCAAATTGAGTTTATTGTTTTCAATTATTAAAAGCAATAAATAAAACAGCTAAGAATACATAATCGTACATCTATAAATAAATGAAAAGAAGATGCACTAACTAAATATAGTCAGCTTTTTACGCTCATATACAAACATAAAATGTGAACAAACAAGAAACGTGAACTTATACTCCAGCGATAACTATAAAACATAATTTAAAGTACCGATGCGTATCGAAGACCAGTCTTAGGTGCATCCAATTTGCATAGTATATTGCAGAGCAAAAAAATGTTATTTTACATATACGTTCCCACTGGTAGTAAGTATCACAGTAAAAGTGTTTTGTAAGATTTTATTTAGACTCATACAGCTAAGAAATATAAATCCTCATAAGGATATTAAAAATTCTCTCACACAGTACATATTCTCAGAAGATTATTTAACTACGTTGAATTAGTAGAAGTTTAGTAGAAGATATGCTAATAGTGCTAATGTAACAATTAATTGAAAGATTACTTTTGAGATTATTTGGTATACACCATTAATCAAACCTTTAAGACACCATAATAATGCTAGTGATATAAGGCCATGTCCGAGCTGAAGATCATAATGAAAATGTCGCTTGATAGACAGGAACCCAACAATCGAGCTGCGGCAATCATAAATTAACAATCAACTTGATTAAAAGATAGATATGCAAATAGAAAAAACTGCAATTAGAGTACGGTCTATCTTAGTTATTAAACATTCAGTATGATCAGCGTTCCCACATTGCATTGAGCGGTACACAACTTTTTGTAATCTATATACACTTGGCTATTTTCATTCTCGCCGAGCAACCATGCAACCGGGTTGTGGTTGAAGAACAAGTCTAATTAAGGCGTGTGCATATTTCAGACCGCACTCTAGAAACTGCATGCCTAGCTCATATCTGTGAGAATGGAGCAAGTGTTAATAACTGATAAGTGTATTTTTTCTGGATCCACAACATTACTAGATAAGAAAACGAAGGATGTTGAAAATGGAAAAGATAAAAAGGAAAATGTATATGAGCAACGTTAATAAGTAGTGATGTTAATCTAATAAATGAACCAAAATAGGAAAGTTTTGAACAGCCATAAAGAGAGAATTCTAGTGGTATATCAAATTTTATGGTCAATTAGCAAACCATTAACTGACACTGACTAATTAGTCTTTTTGATAGTTTCATCATCATATAATTATTGTCATACGATGTCAGATGTCACTTACTCTTCATATTTAACACCATTTCAAGTTCAATAATATCATAATCAGTCCTTCCTACAGTCCTCAGGATGTCACAGATTTCCATAGATGGCAGGGGATGCAGAGCATTGGAAGCCCATTTGCTAGTCCCATTTCATAAAAAAATTACTTGTAACAAGACAATTTATTATTATTGCGTCGTTGTCTTTGTCACTTACATTTAATGTCAATCCTGATCACATTCACATTTCAATGAACTCACCATTGTTTTCGTTTTAATTTCGACATCAACTAACAATATAAAGGTGTTCATTGAATAAAGACATTTAGACGACATACTTTCAATTAGGCTATGTTGTTATAGTAAACTATCAATCAAAATTCTTTATTGACTAGGTATGTTTTGTCCTTTCAACAAACACACAAACTTTAGTTACCTGTTTGAAATTGGATAACCTCTCAAGCTGTTTTTTTCTCGCTT
>LGAG01001440.1:40620-98121 GCA_001278395.1 Lerema accius
TTAAAGCAATACAATTCATCCTGTTTTATATTAATTTCTGTTAGACAAATGACATCTAGGTATCGTAAGCATCCTTTTATAAGCACTAGGAATTCATTAAAGTTCTTTCTTAGTGAACATATATTTACATGAATGAAATTAATTGTATTTTTATTTTGAGTTAGGTAATCTTGCCACTCATGTATGTCTTTGTACTTTGTATATGATATATCTTGAAAATTCATAATTAAAATATTGTATTCAGTACTTAATTAAGTGGGGTAAAAGGGATCACTCCGGTATTTTGTTCGTTTTAGGCATGTTTATTAGCTTGGTAATATCACTCTCGCACCCAACATTTTCTACCTTCTTTTCACCTTCATTTTTTCTTAGCAAAACTTTTCCATTTTGAATCCAAATAAATCTGAACTCCTCTTTTAGTTGCAGTTTTGCAGACCAGAATAGTTGTCTGGTCTGGTGTGTGACACGCTCGTTAATATATATCCGTTGATCACTATTATCATTAAATATTGTATTGTTAGTCAGAATTTCTTTTTTATTTTTTAGCCACATATTTCGCGCTTCTCTTGTTCGCAGTGACACTATAATTGGTTTTGGTTTATTATTATATAATATATTCTTGCTTTTGACTCTCCAGGCCTTAGTGATATCTTGCTCGTTTAATTTCAGCTGTTTAGCAATTTTTTGTACTATCTCAGATATGTTTTCTCCCTCTTTTGAACCTACATTTGCCAGTTCAATGTCTAAATCATATTCTTTTTGTTCTAATAACCGCAAACGTTCTTCTAGTGATTTATTATATTTTTCCAAAAATTTATTTTTTTGCAATATATCTTTTAGTATATTCTCTTGTTTGAACGATACTGTCATGATTTCTTGTTGTTTTTTCTCTATCTCAGTGCAGTTATTCTCTATATCTTCTATAACTTTCTCATTTTCAATGTTTTTAATTTTTATTTCTAGTATTTCGCTTTTAATTTCACTAATATCAGATTTTATTCGTGCATAGTTCTCCTCTTGTTCTTCTTTCATCGTGCTTAAGAGATTATGCATCGATTTTAATTCCTCTCGTAAAGCATTTATCGTCTCATTTAGGACTCCCGACGTCGAACAGCAGGAAGTTTTGTATCGAATTGAGCTTTGAGCAATTGAGTCTTCACTATCGCTATCTTGTAGATCGCGCTTCTTTTTATTTCTACGAGTATTTATCTGTGATATATTGTCTTTAGCGATGTAGATATTAGGGTCTGACCCGTATTGCGGCTTCTTTGGTGGCGTCCTCTCCATATTTCAGGCCAGCCGATATAAGGTTACGAGTATAGTACGGCGAATTGTTGTTATTAAATAGGCCTACTTATCGCGCTTTTGCCGCCGGTAACCGTTGCATTTTTTCTAGTTAAGAGCGTGCGGGGCTACAGGTGCGGGGGCGCACGCGCCGTGTCCCCGCCCCGATTACAAGATCATCCAGTGGCGACAAATAGCTAATCGACAATTGTTTAATACGGAACTGCGGAACAATCACTATCTTTTGTTGTTGTATAGCACTGTCCTTCTCTAAAATATAGTTATCGCGGTGTCAACTATTCACACGTCCACTCCAGAGAGCGATCCACGAGAACTGTGCCATCGTTTGCCGAGAACCTAATTATCCACCTCAAAATGCGACTAAAAGAGCACTTATAAGGTGTAATATTTATTTGGGTCACTTATCTAATTACGGAAAGACAGTGACTGACGTGAGAATATTAGTAATTATGAATGGTGACTCGCTCAATCTGTAGCCACAGATAAACATCGTGTTGAACGTATCGATTATTGCAACGTTCATTCATTACCACATATAACATACTAGTAAGGTGCAATTGATGGATGATCATTACATAACGCTAGATGATGGTGTAGACAAGAAAAAAGATAAGATCATAGCAGTCACGATCCCAGCCATTCCCGACGGCGATCCTTCGAGGACTGTGAAGAAGTAAATGACAGGGTTTCTGTAATTACCAGTGACCGCCATCGCCGACGTGCGTGTGAGGATCAAGACTTTACATCTCGACCGGTATTTCGTAATCCTTTTTCTCTTATCTGATCTATTTCTTGGAATGAAAGGGAAACTATATTGAATGAAGATTCGAAAAATAATTGTTTTTCTACGAACTTGGTGAAATTAAATATTTTGATCAAGCATGCGATATCTAAATGACCTTTTGAACATTTTAGACACAACAATAAGACAGAAATCAGGCAGTGAGTTCTCGGTACAATCAAATGCAGTCAATCACAGTCGCACATTATGTAATAACAAAAGCTTCTTGAAAACAAAATAGCAGCATCGTGATACTCGGAACCGTTAAACTGCTCGCGTGAGAAGCATAAGTGCTTCCGTATAAAGAAATTGAGCGATAACATAGAAATTGTAAATGTCATAAACATGTTCATGGGTACTCTGCATTGTACTTACTGCCAAATAAGTAAATTACAATTTAAATTGAAGTAAACTTAATGCATTGACAAACCTTTGTCTGTTTACTCGACCCTCGATCGTATAATATAGACCACATTACAAGGATATAACACTAGAAAACTTGATGGACAGGTTTTCTTCTTTGATCTAAACAGAGGCAGTATAACCATAGTATTTAGTCAAGGGGATGGCAACTACGGTTAACCACACGTCTAAGCATTGCAGCTAGTCAGTCAACGTCGAGTAATAACTTTACGTTTACTTGATCTCTATATCATTATTAACAGGTTAGAAAATCCAATGTTTATGGAAATAAATGATGCTAAATTATAGCTTGACTTGAAAATCAATAAATTTACGCATGTAATAAGGTCGCTGTAGCTGACAAAATTTTATGACTGTAACAGTTAGGAAACTTATAAATGTTAATAGCTACGAATGAAATTTCCATTCAAATACATCAATAAACGTGATGAATCGGAGGTAGTATAAAACAAAATGGTGACGAAGTAACGCATAGCGGCAAACAGGTAGATAGTAATTAACAGGTCCACAACGTAGTAAAAGATAAAAAGTTAAAAAAAAAATCGTGAGAGCATTCCAAAACCCAAGTGGAAAAAAGAGAACAGATGAAAGTACCTTATAATGAAAATTAGAACTGAACAAAGATCCATATCGTATTGAGGTCGCAATCATTTCACACGATTGCTTAAGTTCACAACTGACTGGACTTTAACAATCGTAACGTCTTCATTCTCTTCTAATTATACTGGTTCTTTTTCTGGAACACTGATTAAAGTTTAGAACGTTGATGAATTGTATTTTGTTGGAAAAAGAATACTTATTTTTCAGACAAAAGTTCGTTTACATATTATTGTACATTAGTCTACAAAGATGGGCAGACCATACCAAATAACTAAGTGCAAAATAGCTCGTGTTTTATCATCTAATTATGTCTGTGAGTTAATTGTAACGCATTGACACGCGCCAGAATAGCGTATGTTCATTCAGCTGTTTACGTTATGGAATACTGTGCATCTTCCAATACTTATGTGGCAGAAGCACCTGTAAAACTTAGCGGTGAACAGCAGATGTTACTATTGCAATAAATAAAGATACATCTGATGTTAGTAAACAACTGCATCTGCAAGTTCTTTGGGGAACATAAAAAATGGAATGAGCACCGGCTAGTACTATCTATCCCTTTTAAGTAAAGTTTTAGAGGATGTTAAGAGGGAAGTAGACTACAAAAACTTGTAATTATTATCATTGTTAAAAGTTTTAATGGACCAACTTATGAATTATAACAATGTCATTGTATTAACAATAACAAGTAACATTAAATTACATTGCGCAAGGAAAACCTTTGGAATGCATACAACGGCAATGAATGACATCCACAGCAGGACAAAAAATTCCTTAGTTCATTGACGAGATGCCTCGCATAAAAATATCCTAACCGATCAAGTTCTTCTCGACCGCATAGATGCAAGGTTATCCAGTTGCCTGTTGTTCTAGTTTTTATAGCAACACTGCCATCTGTCTTTCATTAAACTCAATTAAAGGAAACGGTGATAGAATATTGTAAGATGTATGTAATATCTAAATTAAAAAACAAAAAAAAAAAAGCTTTATCTAATTGCTTCCCAATGAAAAAGATATTTTTTTATACTCATCAGTAGGAAAGGCAATCAAAGTGATTTTATCAGGATTTTTTAGCTTCCAGAACCCGCATAATTATTTATTATATGACCTTTAATGCTTTACACGCCAAGATATAACCTGTCAATTCAGGTATATCAACTATATCATACCTGAATGATGTAACGTGCCTCGAATACGCATGCTCATATGACCTACACTAATATCGTATATAAATAATGTATGTATATTTTACGACACCAAAAACACAATCGCGTAAGTTTACTATCTAGTTACAATGGTTTTGCAATCTTAGATAGGGTATGTCGAAAACCGCAACGAATCTTGCTTATTGTTTGTCATGTGACAACACACGCAGGTGACTTTCGAATACAGCACTCACTCTGAAACACTAAAAACAGAATCGTTACTAGTTGTCAATGGAATGAAGCAAAACTTTCGTGATGACCACTTCGTGTGCTTCACGCACGTGAACATTGATAGCATAACAAATCGTAATCTTAAACAAAACAGGTTCAACGTTACACTAATCGCAGACAACCTATATTACACCCCTAATCTAATAGTAATGTAATGGTATCCCTTCCTTTCCTTACCAATAGACGATAACTAAGCCGTAGTTGATAATCCATTTAAAATTTTTAAACTGTGGGATTAACGATATCACTAACAAATGTTCAACTGCATCGAATCCACCGCAACTGGTCCGTGATTTTCGATTTGCGCTGGTTTCAGTTTCAACTCGCCCGAGGCTTATTTAATTATGATTTACAGATTAAGCCTATCTAATGAACGCTTATTAATACGGGATTTCTGATCGTGCGGTACTTGAAAACCGTTCAAGAATCGTAAATAATAGAGATAATATCTAAATTAAGAATACATTGATTTTAGTAACTCCCTTTATGATTAACCTGCTAGCTTATATTCAGAAGTGAAATTATGTAATTACTTAACTACTTTACATTACCTATTAAATTCATACAATAGTTCACTGCCATTGCATTCGTGCGTATCAATTAATCAACAAAAACTTGCAAGTCATTAATCAGCTGTGTGAATGTAATTAAATGGATCATAATTCCAAAGACAATACACGACTCGGCGACGTTAATGATAAAACTTAAATATTCTCAAAGGACTTGCATTACGGGTTATGGTAATCGATATGACACAATCCTGCATCGGCAAACTGAAAGCCAAAGTGAATTATACTCGCGTAAACTGAACCTCTAAGACTTGGAATTGTATATTGGTGACGATAAAACAAAGATATGTTTATCTCCTGACTTGTGAAATTGTATCCAGCCAGCTTGCTTGAAATCTAACATTCTGACTGTAAGGTGAAATGAGAATGAGGCGCAACGCGCACACACACGAGCATTCCTATTGACACATAAACACGCCTGTACAACCTATGTTATTCTGAATAAGTAAGAATTTAATATTGTAAAAGGTGCCTTGAAGTTTTTCTTAAAATATTTCTACCAATTTCCAACCAAATCCAAATTTTTAATGTAAATCAGATGAACGTTTGATAAAGCAAAATAATCCTTCAGGCAGCACTTTTAAAATACAAGTCTAATGTTAGATATATTTAATTATTTAATGCCGATAACGATTCCACATAAATATATTTTCTTAATCCTTTTTCTGATCAATCTTAATCAATTACTCATTCTAAGGTGTCGCTATAGATTTTAAATTCTATCTTCCAATACATTTTATAAACGCTTTAATAAATCCAAAAATGAATTCATGATTTTTGAAATAAGTAACCTCGTGTATGGTTGTGTGGGCGGAGGACATAATGTCGGTCGCAACTCGCAACATAACACCACAAGTGACTAGGAAATATTCATATCGACGCGACATGACATGGGCTTCGGGCCGAAGCGCAACCAACGGCGACCAAGAAAAGCATTGTTATGTCACACTCTCCTATTACAACAATGTGATATGAATAACGAAAAGCGATACGATGACACGACTACACAGCCACAACCTGTATCGGCAAAATCTTAACTTCCATTGTGTACAAAACAAAACGGACTCGGCATGCTAATTTGAGTCTTGGTTACTAAACATTAAGACATATTTCATGATCAGCACAGATTAGACTTAGAAGTTCTTTAATGTAAGCGTCGTTGAGGACTTCCATTCATGCAGACTATTTTGGGAAGAAAAAGATTAATCAAGTCAAGTGAAATCGAAAGTACCAGAGTTTAACGTCATTGATACACGGCTAAGAGAGTAATGCTAATATATACACAATGCATTTGCAATATGTATTCACATAGGAATAGATAAGACTAGAAAGCGTTTTGTTAAATTTTTTGTTCATAGTACGACAGACTTGTTACATAATTTACAATAATACCTTTGTTGTTGGAATTGGAATATAATGTGTATATGCTGATGAGTCATATAAGAATGAAGTAACAGATGTAGATGAATATGGTGAGCTTAAATATGAAACTTTGAATATACACATAAGGACATGCAAAATAGTAATAGACGATGTAGGTTATATTACAACAACAACTTAACATCTAGAAACGGACACAAATTTATTTAACAAGATTGAACTATACTACATTTTTTTAGTAACAAACGTTTAGATAATAATTATACTTCCGATTATAACATAGCAAGGACAACTAGCGTTTCGAAAGTCTCTATCACACGTAAAAACGTTAATATTAATTACACTAGCAAGCCACAATACGTAAATATACAGCAGCCGCCATGTTCTCAGGGCAAATCGTTCGCTCCATCCACTTTCATCCACTATCTCGGATCGAAGATAATTTATGGCCAATACATGTTACCTTTTTTCGACCAGTACTTCAACATTATCAGCAAATAAATATCTGCGTTTTTAGGAATTGGTAGAAGATTTAATAAAATTGTTGTAATTTTAAATAGCATAATAGCTATTATGAGTTCTTAACGATCTTAATTTTAAACCTACATCACTAAATAGGCTCAGCAAGTCATCTGAAGCATTATTTTCTGTTCTTAATAACGGAAAAAACGTAACACTAGTTTAGTCCATAAATTATGGAATCCCTTCTTCTTGTTTGAAGCAAATGAACCAAGAGTGTAACTAACTGACAATACGCATAATCTTTAAACATATCTAATCAAAATTTCAAACGAGTTACACTGCAACATTATCATTCTGTAATTGAATGTTTGACTGTAAGCGGTTCATTTAAACTTAAATCATACTCATTTACAAGTCAATCTCATAGCGGTGGAGACGTAACAAATGATAATGACCCTAAATCAGTGCTAAACATAACTATTATCTTACCTACGCGTTATACGCCCTAGCAATACCATACGTACCAACCTTGTTCACAAACCAACCATCACTTAAGAGAGTCACCACATTCATTCACGCTAATTCGGCTTGCGTTGTTAGTCGTGAACGTTAATACACGTGGTAAATTGAAGGATGTCAAAATGACAAAGGTTTGATGATCTATGGCAAGAATGATCAGAAACATTGTAACTAGTACATTCATTTTCTCCTTCTAATTCTTTCTAATTTATAATATGTTCGTGCCGGTAAGAAATAATGGCATTGCTCATAAACACAATTTTTTGACGTGTTACAGCGAAGACATTGAGTTTCCACTCAGTGAATTACAAATATTCCTGAAAAACGAGTTCAAATTTAGAAAAGTATACGAGAACTACAAAATAATAATGATCATAAACTGTTAATTCCGAAGTAATATTCACCCTTCCTTCTCAAACTATCTAATGTTGATACGATAGTGTTGAAAACAGCTGATAGCAATTGAGGAGACCCCCTAACGGTACCGTCAGGTTCTCTAATAGTTATCATTCACGAACAAAAAGAAGGTAAAACGGAGGTGAATATAAGTGGATGGTAGGCGTGACAATCGGACTGTGATTGAATGCATTCTACCACACACTCCTATCCGACGAACATCACCTGTCTCAACTTGCTATTGACGCTCGTAACCGACTGTTAACATAATGTCTAAAAGGAATGATTAGTAAAATGGTGATGATAGGAACATTTAAAAAATGAATTAAAATATCAGGGCACATCTCAATCGCCAATTTTTCGTAGGTGTATTAGGAAAATAGCTACATGAATAAATGGTTTTGAAGTAACACCAAATAAGGCAAATAATTTAACACTAGTGGCTCAGTTCGAATTAAATTTAAAAACTGAATTAAATTTATTAAGTTACGATACGTACACAACTTCATTTTGTTACATGTGATGTTTAATAAGAAATAAAAAATCTATATTATAATTTTTCATTACATGGACCAAAATAACTCTGACACATTAACAGGCACGGTCCATTTATAGACAATGATTATGGATAGTTTATGAGCGTATCCGATGGTGCTGTGCATTAACGTCAATCGAAATAGACTGATTTAAATATGCGGAAGAAATGAACCGGAATCAATAGCCCTACTTGCTATTATGGGAGAAGAGATGTAACGTCATAATATCAACATTATAAACACAATGTTACTTTACTTCTGTAAAGGTGACGTCATTTTACAGACGAAAAAAACGTGTATCACAAGCACTGTAGCCGATAATACAACAAATACAAGTAAAATTAATCATTTATCTTTTATCGAATCGAATTATCGCATACTTTGATAAGTTTAGTGAAATCATATCTTATTTTTTTTTACACTCAGTACACAATACCAAAAGATTTAGAAGCTCTATTGAGTAAGAAACATTACCAATAGATTCCATCTCCAAAAAACCTTACATCATTACGAACACCAAGCCATTATGTTACGCGGAAATTGTTAAATTGCGTTAAAACTTCGTTAAAATCTCTAACGCCGAGGCATCTACCTTTATTCGAATCGAAATCATAATACAACGCAATAATATATGTTTCTGCTAACCCAGTTTAGATTATTTTCATTTTAACCAGAACACGACTCCTATTAA
The DNA here is from genome assembly GCA_001278395.1 of Lerema accius. Classification (NCBI taxonomy): domain Eukaryota; kingdom Metazoa; phylum Arthropoda; class Insecta; order Lepidoptera; family Hesperiidae; genus Lerema; species Lerema accius. The sequence goes on from LGAG01001440.1 coordinate 49,719, forward strand.
AGGTATTCGATTCGGCAATCAACGTAGACGGAGCGAAGGTTGTAGACGTGTTAATTGTTCATGCTATGGATATACATCAGTGTTATATTGACAGGCATTATTTTGATTTACCATTGCTTCTCAATGGTAAACTTCTCATGGGTCACCAGTATAATGAAAATTATAAATTCGTAAATTAATAATAGACGTCTGGCGCTATTAGGAGAAAATAAACAGTGACTTGTTGACGAACAGATCTTTGAAAATCGAGCTCTCACTTGATCTTTCCAGGTATTAAATATTTCTGTGCATGACATACTAATTAGTAATTACACCTTTCAAGCTTTTAGTTTGACACCAGTCTTTAAAGACTACTCACGCTCTGATTCCTTTTTTTTTTCTTCCATTCACTCGATATCCGAGTATATTGACTTCATGTCACTTGGTCTCATATAAAGTGAAAAAACCGCTAAACTGTCACATGCCGAGTGAATTGTAACATTTTGTAACATTAAGCTTCCTTGAAACTTGATACAACTGTAATGTCAATATGAATCGCCTTTAGCCGTTGAATGACATTCATGATTAACATGATTAATTGTATATTTAATCTCGAATTACTTTATGCGTTAAGGTTAAATGTCCTATTCTATTTCAGATTCTAAGAAAACGAACTAAGCTACATAAAGGGTGTGTAAAAATAATGACACAAATACCATGAGAAGAATTCGTCGACAACCCTGCTATAATGCCATTACGGCGTCAAACTGTGAAATTCGATTAGTCCATAACGAAAGTGACGCAACAATTATGATCAGGAGATTTATTGAAAGGAGTACATGTTCTGATATTCACTCTCATTAATATCATGAATACTTTGTGTCCAGTATCATAAAATTATCATTACATTCACTATTTAAACTGTACAGGAAATTGTTATATATGGATCATAAACTGTGATTGACGATATACAACACGAGTCGATAATTCGATATTACACACTTTCAATTTAAAAATAAAAGTAAAGGCTAACATACACTTTAAAAACTAAGTCATTAAAGAAAAATATATATATGTACGACCAACACGACAGAAATACGTCCTTTGTAGCAATCGTTCCATTAGTTAGCGTCTAAAATAAAAACTACAAATTTTCATGAGGGAATGTCGAAACTTCCTTTGAATTTATTGCCACTAATTTGTGGTCGACTTCCGCGTCCAAACTGGGATCCCACGACTCATCAAATTAATAAAAGAAAACGGACTGGCACTTTTCTCCGCTTCCTAGTCGCCATTAAAAGGTGAATATTATTTGTTCACGGGAAAGTGAATCGTAAAATAACCTTATACCTAACTCAATAAAATTAAGATTTCATAATTACGTAAAATGCTAAAACCACGATAATAAGAAAACAAATAATATGTACCTTGAAGCGATAGCGAAATTTTTTAAATAAACTAACATTTATTTAAAAAAATATATGCTCAGTTCAATCTGAACCGAAAAGTAAATTTTATTCACAAAGATCGACGTTGACGTATTGAAATTTTTTAATTGCTATAAAAATTTGGCTCGTAAATAAAAAAGGATACTGACTCGTGAGAAATCAAAGCTACATGATACGAAGAAAAAGTGTTTGTATGACCATTGAAATCATATATCATATCAGTAATTGAATCTTGACGAACATTTCTAATAACCAGTTATTGATAAGATACTATTTTATGTAATGAAACTAGCTAACAAGCCTCCGGCACACTAGCTTACCTTAAGTGGTGTCGCTAAATTCAACGGACACGTAAGTTGGCTTTTTAATACATACAATTTACTAGGTTTAAGTGCTGCACCAGACCTTTTCAGAACTAAACTGCCTAACTAGCTGAACTTATTATTTTATAATATGTTTCTGTACTGAATTGTATCCTACTTATGAGTTCCCATCACGATACATTTAAGTAATGTGTACGTATTTACAAGGTTCAAGTAAAAGTAAATTATATTAAAAACTTCATGTAAGACATGAAGTTAACATTCTACAAAAAGCTTAAAGAGTTCTTTGTTATTGATAAATGCCAGAATAAACAAACCATAGCACTAGAAATAGGTGTGGTGATAGACAAATCGAAATGCGCAAAGATTATATCTTGTATTATCTATTATGAGAGAGACAACATGCAGCGCATTCCATTAGCGGATTGCAAAATCCTAAAAAGAAAAAGTTTGCAAAACTACAATGCTGATCTTCGAACTTTCAAGATAACAGCAACAAACAATCACTTGTATAGAGAGAATATTACCACGCAACAAGAAACAAATAACATGAATCGCGTAATTAGATGATTGCAGAAATTATAAGAAGAAAAAGTTTGCAGATACACGACTATGAAATTCGTACTTTAAAGATAACAGTGGCAAACAGTTTATATAATACAGAGAATAGAATGGATCTTGATAAATTGCTGTAAGTAGCTAAAGATTGTTAAAATGTGTATAGTATCGTAGCTTCAGAAAGGAGGCCGAAATAAAATGTATGGCTAGTTCCAATCACTAAGTGGAGCTAGATCTACGTGAGGCAGGTACAGAATCGGTATCGTTAGTGTAAATAAAGTGGGATTAAACATTGCAATTAAAAATTATACTATTTGCAAAAGGGCTAGGATTCCCGAAGCAAAACAAGGTACGAGGTATTATTAGCAACAGGACCAATTATCTTGTATGTTTCATATCTCAAGTATTCTATCGCTTCTTCGTCGATCGCTACGTTGCCTCGTTGTGTATCTCGTTGTATACAGCATATCCTACAAAGGATCTTAACAACATAATTGACCAATCGAAGATATCTTCGTTGCTCATTATTTATCGGTTCTTCAATAACTGGCTGACCGAACTCAAGTCGGAATCTGATTGATAAGGAAAACGTTATTTTCTTAATTAAGACGTCAAGAATCCAGGCAGGTTATGGAAATAATATTAAAAGGTATAATAAAATTTGTAAAGCTTAAAGTTCCATAAATCCAAACTACTACAGATGATATAAATGGTCCGAACGCTTTTGCTGGCTCACGGTATCGCTACTTAATTTTATCTATAAGATCAGGCATTTTTTTAAAGTACTAACTTGTACTAATTGTAACTAACTATACTTGCTAAAGGTGGTAGTGACCACCTTTATAACTTGTTCACAAATGACGTCCTAGAACTTACAACAATGTTAATGATGCAAACAATTGGGCTGTTTCACTTGGCATTTGAACGACACGTGTTTGAGTTGCAGGTGGGGTTAAATCACCTCTCATTATAAACACCTGTCGATAGACATGCTGCATGTACCCTCCAAGTAGTTGATAAATACACTTTTAAGATCTTTACAATTGAAAATAATTCCCTTCGAGAATAAATTACATCATTATTTGAAATAAACCAATTAATAACTTGAAAATCATTTTAACTCTTACGAACTGCAATAACATCTAAGAATTAAAGCAAAACAAAAACAAATAATGAAAATAGCATACGCAACAATGGCATGTAGCCCGTAATCAAGGCCTTCATAACAACAGATGAAAACTATTATTATACAAGTTTCAACTGTTCGTCGAAAAGGATATGTCAATATCATTCATCATAAGGCAGCAAGGGACTTCGGACGCAAATGGATTGGATGATCGTTTCCTGAATGAAAGTTTGTCAACAGCCAACCAGCTACTGCAGCTTAGCGATATATCATGTTGTTTCTATTTTATGTGGCAGCTTACAATGACAAATGCAATCTTAAAGGGATTAAGTTTTGAATTTATGAGTATATCTCTGTGTCTAAAACTGAAACGTTTTGTATTATTTTCGTGATATGTCAAATCTTATCAAAGAATGAATATCTATGAAGTGTAAGTGTATTTAGAATTTGAAATAAATCTGGCAGATGAATGATATGTATTAACGAAATTTGATTTTAGAGTGAGGCCTATGAAGATTATTTGGTTTCTTACGAAGCATATAACTATGTCGCGTAATACTGATTAGTTATGAAATGAACAATAGAAAACGAAAATGACGGTAAAAACAAGACATTAAAAGTAAAAGCTAACAATTCATTACAATTACATTGAGCAATAGAATCCTAGCTATCAGTGCCATCTAGCTGTGCTATTATCAAAAGCACACAAATCGTGCTTTTGTTGGAACTTTCGCATTGTTAGAAAACTGATGAGAATATTGTAAGGGCAAATTAAACGTTTAAGATATTCATCATATCAGGATTATCGCTCTGGCCGTAAAGGCACACGTCTTAAGTCGTGAACCACTGGTTGATCACTTTCGCAAATCTCTTTCCCCGTGAAATTATAGATCAATCGCATAGATTTTTTCTTTACTCAACGGGGGTGATCTGTGACTCAACCAATCCAATAAATCAGACCCGTTTCGAATACACATTTCTTAAGATATTCATACAATTATTTAAATTAATTACTTAATCCACAATCCAGTGACAACCTTCGTTCAGTTCACCACCTTCAATGTGCTTAAGAACTCACAACATAATTAAATCAACGAGCATGTTGTTTCGCTCTGAATCACAAACAACAGAATCACGAGTCTACCAACACTTGATGTACAACATATTAGCATGTACCACAAGAAAACTTGCGATGTTAATAAAATTTTGTAAATGTATGAAAGGTATCGTTAAAATGCTGGAAAGATTATTCTTTCAGTAATTTCTCTTCTAGACTATCCTTTCTAGTATTACGTTTCAGTGACTTGTTATGTATACTTGTAGGTGTTACTAATTCTTCCTCTTTTTTCAAGACTTATCGACGAAGTCTTAAGGATTCCGACGACCAATGGCAACATATAAAATTCTCTCTGAGCTACTTCGTGTGACAAAGCGCACCAGTGCACATACGATGTGAACTACTTGTCTATGTTGTCGTCAAATAAGAAATGGAGTGTCTTAAGAGAACAACATGCTTTGTTACCACGTTCATTCAAAGTTCATATCAAGTAATTGAGTCACATTCATTGAAATGTTGCTAACAATAGACTGTTTCCGTATACATGACTCTGTAACCAGGCCTATCTAATAAATTCTCATAATCAGGCTTTCTCGTGTCATTCAGCTGGTCATTTAGAAGTCATATCGTATAAACGTGAAAGTGTTCGAGAAACAAATGGCAAAAGCAATGGTTCAGGACTAATAAGTCTCAGTACACAATGAGTGTGGGTGGTGCGAAAGTGAATTCGATTATTTATGCACCAACTTTGACTTCCATCGACAGCATTATCTCACCAATCAAAATAGTCTTGTCTGCATTTGCATTTAGATACTTCCTGTTGGTTCCGATCAACTTCATTGTTTCCGCGTGTGAGTTTATTGTCTCTATGATTTGTCCTGTTATAAGCCTATCTTCTCACAGTTATTTGATAACAAGAAGGGCAGAATAAACATCGTTACCTTTTTGAACCATTCAGAAACCAGATTCTAATATAACTGACTGAGAACTTTATCTATGGGAACTTTATTTGAACTTGAGCATGTTTTTGACTGCGCCCTTGTCTATGAAATTCGATAAACATATCAGCAAAAGCACGAAGTTTTTTGTAGTGATTTGTTCAATAATACATTTCATAGTTCAGGGTTGATTTATATCTGTTACATCGAATAGAATGATTATTACAAGATATTTAAATATAGATTACATAAATCAACTATTATGACTTTAAACTTTACTGGCCAAAATTATTTAATTTTTAGAGCGGTTTAATACAATTTCAATCGGTACAATTTCATTTCATTACGGACCAAGGCAAGAGTTCACCGAGAACATAGGCAAAGAAAAGTCGCCAATAGAAGAATCTGATTCTCATTTTATATTCCAACATAGTTATCATAAAAGTGACAGAGATATATTGCTCCATACAATTAGATGTTTCACAACTTAGTAATGAAAAATGTTCATCTTATATTTTCACTAATGTAGAATTGTATTTAAGGTTAGTCACAGCCCACGGCCACATACCCATTACCGTGTCATTTAATCAACATAAACTCCATTAGCATATTTATTATGTTCCTCCAACAACTGGGTGCCAAATTATCAACTTAAACTTCCGAGAATATTAACATAAACCGCGTACAAATGTTTCGCAATGCCAAGCATTTGAATTAATCTCGCCTTTTAAACTGGTACTCGGTAATAAGCAGTGTTTCATAATTCTAGTAATATTTTTATGTGTTGCCACAACAGCTCCTAACATTGTAGGCCGTAGAAGGATTGTAGCAAGATTGGTCATTATCATTCGTTAAATTTTAAAACATGATTGGATTGTCGCGTCGTCGGATCGGTGAGTTAGTCATTTTACGAGAGAATTCTAGTCTTTTTCTTAATTAGCCACTCGTTACTCGCCTTTGTGTTATTAACAACAGTGGTCTACCAACTAGTGATCTGGACTCTCTTACCATCTTTTTCCAATGACACCCAATCTGAAATGGATAAAGCAAAGATCCAATCCTATATGTATATTCTTAATTTTGGCACTTTTAAAGCCATAGCTGTTTGTTTCCTTTAACTTTCTCTTTATAAATCTATCGATGATCCGTATCGATATTGCCTCTGAATTTGTATTAGGTAATGTTATTCCCATTTGACGACATCTACAGATATTGTATTGAAAGTGAACATAACTGTAAATGGACAATCGGCTCGTTTTCCCAGCCTGAGGGCCTATATATTTTGTCCGGTCATTTTAATCGCATGGAAATGCTATAACCTGGTATACGTTTGATAGATTTATTGTTACTAGTTTCCAGCGAACACACGTCACGCATATAGGTACTTACATGATTTTTCAGTACATATTTGGAATGGTATATTATAACTATACTTTCGCTACTATTATCCTAAGGACCAAAACATTGCTACATGCTCACGAATTAATGGCCCGATAAGGAATCCACGATATTTTTAAGCGATCTTGATAAGCATATTATTATGTCAGTTACAATAGAACAAGTTATAAATTATTTAATCGATCCGATCATTTTTTGCGTAACATTAAACATAATTGATGATGACTTTTGGAAATCAAAATTATAAATATTGACCTCTGTCAAATTTCTCTAGTACCTTGCAAATCAAGCCACTCCTTATTTATTTAACCTTGTGACTTGTATCAAATTGGTACTGAACTCCTTAATTTTAAAAGAATTCACAAAGTTTCTAACATTTGTAATGGATTACAAGTTATTGTTTAATCTAATTCGTACTATTACCTAATTAATTTTTTCTTCAAGAATTCGTCTTAATGTTGATTTAAAACAAATCAAGGAACAGTTGCAGTAGGTAGAGAACACTTTCTAAAAAAACCGTAATTAGATACCTACAAACTCAACATAGATAGAAAATTATCTTTAGATCTATCAAATCTAACTTTTGTAGTTGGCTTGGTCAAAGATTTTATGGTCCGCGAGCGGGTACGACAAATACGATTACAGTTCCGGTTAGATACAACAATTGATAAAGAAATTTTGATGTTTCTAAGACATGTACGATCAACTCACATATCAAAGACAGAGATGATTGCGCACTGATATTATCATAATAGACGTATTCGATGTTACGGTTCATTTAACTACATTCATATATTAACAAATCATTATGATTAAGCTAACTAATACTACTTATCAGCCGAAATTTGGTTTGTATGATTTAAACATTGCGTAACAAATTAAATTACTTGAAACTAACTTGAAAAACTAAAATTAGGAAAACGAAGTAACATTACAGCAGAGTAACATATTTAAAGACCGTATAACCTACTAAATTTTGTAACAAACAAATGATTCCTCTAAAGTTTGGTGAAACAATCATTTAAGTATATTAAGTCCCACGTAACACGTGCAGTAATTTTTGATGGCGCCTCCATAATTCCCAATCTTACTTTAAGTATCGCTTTGCTACTACGTGTAACAAGAAACATGAGCAATACATTACTCGCTCGAATGCACATCAAATGCATCGCCGGGTTCGCACTGGACCGTGGATGCAGTACATGCACAAAGTGTACGATCACTCACATTGTGCATGGTAGTTGCAGCGTAATTTGCTAATTTGTACTAAAAAATATCGGCAGAAGGTCCAAATTGCCATGGATCCCACACAAAGTGACTTACTAAGTTTACAGAACTGAGATATTATGCTGATGAAGAAGTGAGACAATGTTTGTGATATCAGTCACAAAGAGGCTACTGTCTATACATATGAATGGTACCAAATTATTATTGCCCTCTCTTAATCATTACTTAAACAAAACCCCTGTATATTTCCCTAATAAAACCACAAATTAGGACTCTACACTACACAGAGTCATCAAAGGTAACCCAAAGTAATCTTTGGTTAGGTTCACTAAGAAGAAAGGAAACCAAACAGATGTTTCATCCCGTTACATTTGATCTAGCCACAAACGCATCGTTTCCGTATTAGGTTGAGGAATCAAGTGTTCAAATTAGATTTTCTAAGATAGCATAGACTGCCCTTTTTATTTGAATTATAGCCTTGATTTGGTCAAGAATACCTCGTGAATAATGATTGTCTAGTTATTTATACTGCATGTTAAAATATGAACATGCTAAGTAAGATGCTAAGCAAACTCATTTAGTTGCTGCAGCAGCATGAAAATTGCAGAGATTTATAGACAATAAAATAAAATCATAAAACAGCGGCCTCTTACTGATGAGTATCTACGAAAGTAACGTAACTATAAAACAGAAGTCTTAATGATTGGCAGCCATAAATGGAATTATCAATTGCATTAATGCAAATGCATTAGATTTGACATTACGATTAATAAAGACGGTAAAAACGTGAATTGTAAATAACATTAAAATCTTAATAAAGGTGTACAAAAAAAAAATACTTTGATTCTTTCATAACAGGCCAAATAACCACGTGCGTATAAAGTTTCATTGAATAATGACGGCAAAGCACAATTCGTAATTTCTTTTATGGTCACCGGTTCTACATTCATTTGTTTAATCTGTAGGACCGTTAGTATTGTTCGTACAATCAAGGTGGCCGTAATAAATTTCAATGGAACCTTGTGCCGTTGATTCTCCGTCGGTAGTCTTTTATTTATACAAATTCAATCCAACACAATTTAGTCATAGTTATTCATTGGTCTTCTCTTATTTATTTATTAAGTTATTAGTTTTTCTGGTAGCTATTCTTGTTTTAAAATTAATCCTATGGTTTTCCATGATCATCTTGACCATTCAAACGTAGAGTATTGAAAAGTAATACAAACAAATTATATTGATAATCTTATACGACACCACTTAATCATAAGTGACCGAATGATTAAATGTGTCGGTAGTGGACTGGCTCAACGTCATTAAATCTTGAAACCTTTCATTTTTCAGAAAATACGATAAAACCTTATATTTTATAACGGCAGTAAAGCCTTTTCGAATACTTTAACTGCATTTGAATTTCTAGACACCTAAATTGGTCTCTATCTCATTTTAGCATGTCAAGACTCGACCGATTTATGAATAACTAAATGGTAATAGGCAAAGCTATTTATGTCAAATCGTTTATAGTATTATGAAAAGCGACTACTTTTCAATCTAATATAGCAGTGCTTCGACAAACTGCATTAGGTAGCGGTGAAACAAACAAGAATGACACAACATTCTCGACAATAAGAGAATCCGTCGCTGGAACAGTTAGCTGCATTGGATGCGACGCACCCACGCATACGAGTCACAACTTGTATTTCTATCTATCATAGATAAACATCACAATCTTTAAATGTAGATAAACTTAAGATTTGTTCTCTTCTCTTTAGTTTGCCGAAGGTTAATGAAATATCAATTTGGTTAATATCGAACACAATATCAAAAACATTTTGTTTCAATTTTCTGGATGATTTGAAATCCAAAATAATTTGACACCTGCTTAACTGCCTGCTTTTAAACAATTATGACACAAAATGAAAGTTAATGTAAACGTTTTTGTCGGTGTCATCAGTTGTCACTCTAACGTAAGCTCTCCAAATGCAAATCTTGCACGGTCTTGGTTGTCAACGTGTTTAAAAATAATTACTAGTCATTAGCTTTCCGCGTCTCGAGAAAGTGCATTTTACAACATTCTTATTAGTCTCCAATTAAAGTGAACTTACTCGTAGAATAGAATAAAATACAATCTTTAGAATTTTTAGCAAACCTATCGTAGTCCAATCGCTATTGTAGATTGTGATAATAGATGAGATTATATAAAGTATGAAGCTAATTGAAAATAAAAGATTTCCTTCATCGGTTTAATATTAACTTATAAATGTAGAAGCAATAATGTTATAGGATAAAGTAGGTGAATTTGAATAATGTTTCTTATTCGCACTTCACTGTGATCAACAAACAGTTAATGAAAGCTAAGCAATGAGAGACAAACGCAAAGATATACAGAGATCTTAAGAGCCATAACAGAAGTAGCTGCACTGTACATTACTCTTTGCTCTCCACCATGATCCACAATCTGCGCCGGATCTTGTTCTATTACATCATAATCGGACACCTACGGCCAGGAGCGGCCATTCATATTCATTATTGCTCAGTTTGGACAACTGGTAAGGGCCCTTTGTGTTAAAACTTAATTGGAGCTCAGTTGTGTACTTGACTAAATTAAGTGAATACATTTCTAAGATATTCAACTTTTCAATTATCTGGATGTGAATGAAAACTAAAAATAATGATTACTTAAAAATGAAGTTTCATAATAGATTCAAAGTCTAAATGTAGGTCAAATAACTTTTAAAGATAACGTGATTTAAGATAAGTAACTTAACTAATGTGTTATTATGGTTTTACAACTTCTATCACTTGACTATAATCTAAAACGAAGAAGATGAGTGAAATCGGAATTAGTAATCTGAGCCTCAGATCACAATTTACAACATCGAATATTATTACAGACGAATTTAAAAGGTCATCATAAACTAATACGTGAAAAAATGCAAACAATTTGCTAATTAAAACAGGCTGGTGAATCGGATTAGAACTAATATATTTGTCTACACTATATTCGTCTTTACTCAAAGCGTTCGGAATTCAGTCTTAATTTGGACCGAGTGGGTTCACTGAACTCTCTCAGCAACCTACAAGGCCATCGGTATTGTCCTCTTTGTGACTAAATTATGAGATACTTGTTCATTGACCGCTTTTAGTGTCTAATTACATGAGTAATGGTCATTAAGATGAATATTATCTTTCGTTTTAATGTTTCTATAAAGCTTTTGATTACAGTTTCTACCCTTTCTCTTATTTGAGTTCCATGAGAACTATGTATTTTTATTTGATTTCCCTCATTAAGCTTCTAAGTTGTTCATAAAATAGCAATGTTATTTGACGTGCAACAATAGACATGATAACAGCTATAGGTAACTATTGATCAACAAAACCCCCCTCTCTTTTTATTCTATTCAATTACCTGATTACTAATCAGCAATCAAGTTTCTATTGAAATTACCCTTTGAAATGAAAGCAAATTTAGTAATTAGTTCACCGAGCCCAGCGCTGTGATAAATCTTTTCAGAAGGAATAAATGAGCTAATGACTTACTTGGTCGTACTCGAAGCGCAATAATTATGCAACAAAATAGTGCAAGTGCACAGATGTTACTAACATGATTATGTGCTTATGTTAAATAGTGGCCCAAATAAGAGATGTTTTATTTGGCTTAAGATAGTTCAACAACATAGAAAACATTTCCTTTCTAGTTTTGAGCCAAATTTGGCTCTTCTGTGAGTCTTTACACTGTGGTAATATCATTATTACAGCTAAAGCGGCGCCGCGGCGCCGTAACGCGTAAAATTGCTTTAATGCTCGTAGTTTCGATCGCTTCGGAACTGCTGAGTCGTGGGAAATTATCGCGTTTACAATATTTTTATAACAATAGACTGTAACTTTTTTTTTATTTTGACCAATATGTGAAAATTGCGGATTGCAAGAACTTAGGTTCCTAGATTTTTTAATAACCCACAGTCGGAGTCATAAATTCCGCTTCTAGATTAATATTGTATGTTGTATTACTCTATTATAAATTGATTTAACGAAATGCAATAAATTGTCTTTAACAATAGTTATGAAATACTACCAACCTTATGATATGCCTTTCATCATTACACTTGCTGGCACCTGTCAACAAAAAAAGGTAAAATAAAACTTAAGACTCCACAGATATTTTAGGTTTGTTCATGAAATATTTCACATTAAAGGTACGACTAAAGAACGAACTTTCAATACGTTCTATTTCCGACAAAAGAAATTTAAAAGGGTTATTGTCTAGTAAATGTCATACACTCCCACTATTGATGAGTTTCGTCATTACAGTCAGAATCTTCTAAAACCGCCTGCTTCGGCGAACGGTTGCTAAATAGGTGATGTTGCAACCTTTCATTCTATTCTTAATACACCCTTAACTTTTTTCTTTTAATTTTTTTTTTAAATGTGTCGAAGATTTTGGAATAAATTTCGTCACGCTTAAGTTTTTTTTACTCAATTTCATAATCCGTAAAGGGGTTCTCTGATCTTCTTTTGATCTTTCGTCTTAATTTGGTTGAAATAAGTCATGAATTCATGATTAAAAGGCGATAAAAACTAACTTTATTTTTGCTTCGGATGACCAATAATCAAAAGCTTCCACGACATAAAAATAGTGAACATTAACAAACAGAAAACTTAAACGGTATGGCAATTATCACATAGTAGTATTAAAATTAGAAAACTATTCAGGACATTCATCTTTAAGTTATATGTCATAGTGTCGCGTCCACTGAATACCACTTCGCCACTACTACTTCACACTTCACAGTATTTCTCAAACATAGCGATATGTTTAGGACGGAAGAATCCTTGGAAATTAGAGGAGTGTAAAATTAACTTACTATTTAAGACGGCGTATTAAGACGTATTAAGCGGCGTCTCAGTAAGAGTTAGCTTAGATAATTTTAAAATGACTCCAACGACAGTTTCTGTTTCAATTCACGAGTAAATAAATGCACAATTGACTATGAATATTACTACTACTGTGGGTTCCTGTCGTATAACAAAAACAAATTCAACAGCTTACTATTTTATTGTCTTCGTATCTACTAGTATAGAAGGTAATTTAAGGATTGAGTAGCGATCGCATGTTTTTACCTCTATCTCTCTGTCTTGCTTTGTGGATAACTTGCTGCTATTGGCCGCATAACGTTTTATCTCGAAAAGATTGACAATCTGTGCTATAGTGCATTCTAAACAGTAGATGACCGCAGCGTTGGCAATTCGCCAGTAGCTCGTATATTTCTGGAGATCCTTTTACATGTTTTATTAATTTCCCTTTAAATTTATTTCACCCACACGTGCTAACAGATCTTCATCTTACACTCCACACTTGGATACTTTGTTACTTTACTTTATCATTTCTATTACCCAATTTTAATTCTGAAGTGTACAAACGATTTATTGTTACAAAATTACTTCCAATTGTATTTCATAACATACGAGCATTTTGTAAACAAAATTGGTATAAAGCAGTAATTTGTAATAACTTATTATATGTTAGTTCATTTCTTATTAGTGTTAACAATACACGGTATTGTATTTATAAGTTAGTAGATTTCTGAATCTATTAATGTCTTTTGATATGAAACACTATTATTGCATATTTCAACTGACAAAATAACTGTTGCTACCCTATGCATTAGTGCAGTTTTTTTAAGAGTTACTACTTTAGGCTGGGTGGGGGCTGTTAAATTTTTTAAGGTGTTCTTGAAAAATGACCTATAAGGACTAACTTAATAATTTCTACTATACATTGAAAACATCTTAACTCAATCCATTCGCAATGGATTAATGACATAATTACTTTACCAGCTCTTGATGCTATTGCTACTGAATTGCGATTCACGTTTATTCCCAGAATCCGGAATTAATGAATGAATAAAAAACAAGTTCTGTAGCTAACCCATTATCAAGGGTAATTTTAATTTATTAAATTTAAAGCAGATCTAAGCGAAGCGGCGTGAAGCAGACTTGCACCCGAGCTTGTAATAAAAAATTTAAACAACAGCGAATTTTCTTTTCAAAATTGCAGAAATCTCTCTATCACAATATCTAGAAGCACGTTCTCATAACTTTCGCTATTAAGATCTGCAGCGCACAACTAACAATATTAAATGGCGCGTGAAATATCTAAAGGGCGTGTGCCTTCCCGCTGGAAACAATAAAACTTACGGCATTAACATTTACCAAATCGTGCTCTATCCGACGATATCCCTGAGAACTACTCTAATTACCTTCAGATACATAACGCTTACCTAACTTGACATTTTGGCTCTGCTCTCTATTTCGTACCAATGGTATTGATGTTACTTTCAAATTCTAAACATTCCTTTTCGGCAGTTCATCTTTATCGCCTGTAAATGTTAAATAACTAGCATATACGATTTTTGTTTTTCATTGTCAAATTCACATTCCCGACAAATCTGTGAAAATCATAAAATAATGTTTTGTTCTATTGAAACAGGTACTAGGTACCCTGCGATTTCTTTTACTTTCTTGTAACATTTTGCTTTTAATATTGGGATTTACATCTAAGGGATTTACTGTTGCTATCTACGTCTTCGGATATGAATCCTCGCATCTCTTTAAGAAAATTGTTATCGGTTAATATAGGGGTATTTGCTTTTGCTTCTGCTGTGCTTATTGCTTTCTTAAACGATTCGTCATAGTCTACAGAACTACATAAAAGCTATGACTCTATTGGCATGTTACACTTAAATCAACGCAGAATAAAAAATGAATGGCCACATCCATAATCGATTTCTTGCCCCTAATAGCCTTTATGTTAACAATCATCAATCTACATAACAATGGTATTGTGAACGCGAAATCTCGTGGTAAGGGAAACATTGTGCGTGAAATCGCAAAAGCTATAGGCACGAACGGTCTTGCAATTAGAATTAAGACCTAATCGTGCACAAGATCCAATTACACCTACTATTTACCCGTTGACATGGCGATAATTAGAACAGTATTAGCACACTTCGGTTACATTGTTAACGATATTGAGAATCGTTCTAACAATGAACTTTGGGTAAGTGTGCCGGTCGTTGTTCACGCAACTTTTCTAAAAGAAAACACGGATGTAAACCATTACAACGTGTGCTGTGTTCATTAACTATCGAAAGTCTATTGAACGCTTTATCAGCAACGTTTCGGTAACAACAAGAAAACTAACTCGACTACCTTAATTCTGATTTTGCTATTGAAGTAATCAATTTCTTAATTTAATTAATTTTGAATAATAGTAAGCTTTTAGTTATCACTGAGCAACCGGCTATAATTTTCCTAAGAATGTCCATCCCTTATGGAGTAATCCAATAGCCAATGCAATTTATTTCTCATTAAAGACCTTTAAAAGTACGTTACAATGATAATAGGAAACCGATATACTGACACAACAACTATTGCGGTAACCCGCACGACACAACACTGGCCAATAGCCTCAAGGCGGAAAATACTATGTCGGCAAACAATTGCACACTTGTGGCAAAGCAATGAGGACTTGCACCCAAACAACATATTAACCTGCGCTCGAATGTGGGGCGATGTTAGATTCATTGGATTGTAAAATATTACGGCGAGTTGCATTTACGTGGGCAAAGATGAAAGAGACCAGCGGATGTAGAAAACTATTTGAATACATAAATAAATACTTATAATGCTTTCCTAATTTAGCAATACAAATAAAACCCAACATTAGCTGCAGATTCTAATGAGTATCATGCAAGATAATGGCAACTGCAAACTTAGTAAAGTTACGAAATTAACAAATTATTACGAATAGAAAACAAAAAAATCGGCTTGTTAAAAAATCATTTCGGGATAGGAGGAGCTGTTGCGTAGAGCTTGCCAGAAACATGGGCATACATGCATAGGCGCAAAAAATATAACCCTCAGCCTTCTGCTAGGTTTTATTTTTACTTCTTAAAAAATTTCATGTTGTTAAAGATGATAACTTGCTATGATAAAATTATAATTAAAAAAAATTAAACCAATTTCAAAAAAGTTAACTGAAAAGTACGAAATAACGGATTAGGGACATAGAATTTCTTTTGAGGTCGGTGTGGTTTTACTTTGATAACTATATTGCCACCTACCTCAAAAGAAATTCTATGTCCCTAATCCGTTATTTCGTACTTTTCAGTGAACTTTTTTGAAATTGGTTTAATTTTTTAAAATTATAATTTTATTTGAAATCGGTTAAAAATAAAGCAATTTACTCCCCATCCAAGAAACGACCATAACTTGCACCGGCGTAAACCTCTAGGCGGGTCGTAGGATCACGCTTCACGATCAGCGATTGGACACGCACTTCCTTCCTCCACTTGCTATTGACCTCTCTGGAACGCTGTATTACCCTCACAGGGTTTCAAAGGGTATTAGATCAGATAAGGCTAACTTATTAGGACGCCAGCACTTTAGACGGTATCTTGGTACTCAGTTTCTTAACTGACACACGTTTACCGCTATAAACATTGTTTATTACTCTTAGTGGCAACATCAACGTCAACTTCATTTATCTTTATATATAAATTCCCAGCGTACGTGTGTTAGTCACAGAACTTCTCTTTAACGGAACAGGACAAGTCTTCTAGTTTGAAAATAAACATTACTATTCTCTTTTAGAATTTAATCTGAAATCATCTACATACTTAAACGTACCGAGGCATAGCAAACCTAACATCGATTTGTTAGACCACCAAAGGAGGACTTCGTAGATGCAATCATCTTTTCATTCACTTCATGCATCATTGGCTTAACATTTTAAATGCGTTACATTACAAATGATGCACTACTAAATTTTGGGTACAAATAAAAAAACTAAATTCACATTTCCGTCACGCCTATCAAACACTACTTTATTAAACAGATGCCTTGCCTTTGCACAGTGCTTTTTATTAA
This sequence comes from Lerema accius, assembly GCA_001278395.1. Classification (NCBI taxonomy): domain Eukaryota; kingdom Metazoa; phylum Arthropoda; class Insecta; order Lepidoptera; family Hesperiidae; genus Lerema; species Lerema accius. The sequence goes on from LGAG01001440.1 coordinate 66,701, forward strand.
GATAGAAATTTATAAGGTAGGATACTTTTAATAAATTTAATAAGCTAGGATACTTAAAAACAGAATAATGACGCACTTGTTAAGACAGGAGCAATTTAGGTCAATAATTATAGGTATGTTTTTCACAAGTTTTTACCAACAGTATCTAGTCAAATGCTGCACGTTAAAAAAATTCGCGTTCCAAATAGCCCAAATTACAATACTAAGAGAAGTATAGGGCGAGATACAGTTCAATGCGACTAAATACTTATAGCATGAGAGACGAGAAATAACTGTTGGACTAGATACATTATTCAACACCGCTTTAGGTAATTCTAAAGGTACGGTTGCATAAAACGTGTAAATTGGTTAGCATCGGGTATCTTGCGGCCATTGAAATGTATTTAGGACGCATCGAAGATCTTTATCATTTATCTGGATATTATTTATCGTTACAACTTTGTTTAGGATTTGATAAATTACGATTATTGTCGTGATATTAGATACTGATTAAATAACAGAAAACGAAGAACAGAAGAATTCCATTTATGTCACGAGAATAAGTACTAACGAATTAAACTAAAACTTATTAGGAAGCATTAATTGCGGATGGCTGAAGATAAAAAGGTACTGTAAACGAGCTATTCTATAACATTTTGAATGAATACAGAAACGGAACCTTCATAAATTAATTCGAAACTTGTTAAAACATAAAACCTGCATTGTAAAGCAAATTTTAATGTTGCCAAGCACTACTGTAACCAATAATTTACAATAAAACCTACTAGAGGTTGCAATATTCTAACCGATAATACAAGGTCTGTAGAACCATATCCCACAAACACGATTACTATGGCCGAACGGGAAAGCGTGTCCCGGTTTCAATAACATAATGAAAACAATAAAATAAATTGTCATCCAAGAGACCTCTTCATGGGTTTTAACACACTCGCGCGCAATCAAACGTTTACGGTTATGATTATGACTTTAAAACCGATATACAGTAAACGGAACAAAGTAACGAAGTAGAAGACAGCTTTTGAGTCTTTGATACCGGAATAAGTTTTGTATCACAAGTCTTTGCAATTTCGGTGTAATTAACAGGAATTGGATTTTTGATAAGTTATGAAACAAGAATTTTTGGTACCCTACCGGTTTGATTTTTATCTCAACGCTTTCAAGTAGAAATACAAGTTGAATGACGAATTTTTTTAAATTAATTTCATAAGTTTTACTTTATCCTTCAGTTCAATATGCTTAAGCGTACTCATGGCTATTTATCTCATGTTTGGTTTCTTGTCTGTTTCAGCTGCACATTGGACTATGTAGAGTTTAAAAAACGATTCATCAATTTCTTCTTTACAAAAATTCCTCATTCATTGGCCGCCATGTTTGTGCACCTGTTCTAGTTTATAGTGTTTATCTAGCAATAGTTTCGCCATCCAATAGAGGGCAACATCAAACAAACCATTGCTCTGAGCACTGGATTGTTAACAAAACAACTGTACAAGCAAGACAAACACGCGTTAGACGTAAGTTGACTGTTATTTACTTAAAAATATATTCCTAATGCGCGTTACTGATTTTCTTTATAAATTTTGCAAATAACCTATCGTTAGGGTATCGACCCGAAACGATATGTGAATAACAATTTAACATTTGAATACACAATTTTTCGAATGACCAGACATGGCGAACATTCTGAGGTTGTGTTGCGTTGAGAACCAGGATATACTTTTTTGCGTAAACACTTCTTATTAAACAGCCAATGTACTGTAGGAGTTGTCTTTAATAACAGTGGTGCATTTGAAAGCATCAATGCATTGTGGGCCGAAACATAATCGGAGAACATAAATTATTTCTCCGAGACTGCACTTTAAGCTTTCGATTTTTAAAAGAGGTAGAAGCCAAAACCTTAAAAGTATGTATATATCAAGCGGATATAGATAGCTACAGTAAGTAATGTATGATGTTTTCAAGAATCAAATCAAGCAAATTACATAATTGTAAGGCCGTATGTTTGAGATCGAAGTAAATAATGTCTTCATGTTTAGACTTTAATATTATATAATCTCCAATTCCTTAGAACAGGATCGCGTGAAATAGATAGTCAAGAGAACAGACAACGTGGTTCCGTATTTTTCTTTTGCAGCAGGGAACCCTAAAACAAATTTAACTACCTTTGATGTCTCGAACGCGGTAATCAAAAGATTACTGTACACTGAAATAGAAATTCTTTAAAGGGACGCCTGAAGCAGTATGCTATTAAGAGTAACACAAACAAACACTTTGCCCTGACAACTTCATTCCAAGCTGTAATCCGTTTGGACAAGTATGGAAGCTGGCTATTTAAATAAAAAAATATATAAGAGCTATTAATACTGACGGTACTAATACCATTTAATTTAACTGATTTGCAAAGCTAGTTCCACGATGTTTTTGTTCGCGAAAATAAACGATCATTTCAAATGTGCACGTCCTTTCCACAACTTGAAAGATCCATCGTGTAAAAACGTAAGTATTAAAATCTATGTGAATGAAAATTACAAATACACCGCCATGAAATGCTAACAAAGCCAAAAAGTAATGAACTGGTTTTAAACAATAGTTTCTTCATGGTGTATTTGATTATTTATAATGGGTTTCACCCTGACCTGAATAATGAACCACAATTACCTTAAAATATGAACCCTGACAAACTTCTCTATTGGGACATGAGTTCATGAGTCATAAACATGAGGCTTTGACGAAATTAAGTTTACGAAGCATATTTTCTATACGTAGGAGGAAAATTTCTCAAGTTACCATACAGGTTGCAGGTAGGTTTTTTTTCCACCAAAATTCCCTAGGCAACCAATTGTCGTAATGGGGAGGCTCCGAGATCTTACTCGTAGGTAAACACCGATGGTTCCTCTACAGTTTACATTACCAAAGTTAGTAAACTAGTCACAAAGCTAGTGCTATATTGAACTATAGATGCTGATAACTGTAAACGGTGAATTCTTATGTAAATGAGTATTTCTTTATACATTTGTATCCCATGCTACACACAGCAGTTTCAAAAGAGAACCACAATAAATTGGATGTCTTAGTAAGCCCGCGGGAAATTTACAATAACTGTTCATGAAAGATTTGTGAGTTTATGATAATTCTACTAAAGCGAAGCACGAATCTAACAAATACTTGGGTAAAGTTACAAATAGCCAGTTTTACCAAATACGATGTTTGTCTACTGTTGAGAGACCACTAATTGCAAAGTTTCCATTGTTAATTCCTTTCATATTTGCAAATTTATAAAGAAGCAATAGGTTTAGTGGAAGTTATTTATGGTATAGTACAAATACACTAATCTTGGTCAAAATTACATACAGCTTTTTTGTCTACTTCCGTTACCATTCCATAAATATTTTTGCTGATAAACATTTCATCCATAAAATATGGCTTATGTTTTTATTTCCACGTGGGATCTCTTACTAAGCAGGCAGGGTCACTTGGGCAACATTCTTTGTGTCCCAAACGCGTTTGTTTATACAAAGTTATTTTGAGGGCATACCAAATATGCGGCAATATCTCCCGCAGGGATTGCTTATCAGCAAAACGAAAGACAAAGAAAACAACTTTTTTCTACAGCACAGTATTCAATGTTTTATTTAGCAAGTTCAAGGTTTTGAATCGATCAATATAATTGTGTGTTAGTAACACAGGCCTCTTGACTTCTGAAGGTTTCATTAACTATTCAGAATACTATCGATTTGTAAGAGTAGCCCTTGACATTGTTATTATTAGAACTCTTGTATCAACAGAACTGAGCCCTTCATAATAATACGTAAACGTATCTGCATATACCTAATTAACAGAAATAAACGATCAAGAAATATCCAATTTGAAGTTGGAAGACTTCGTTTGCAACTATAAATACGAGTTTTCTTAATATAGATAATACCTCTTCATATTTAAATGAAACTTCCACGTTGATCTTACAATATTTACTTCAATGATATGCTAGTGGCATAAATAGTAACAGCTATGTCCATCATTTAATCGTATGATAAACTGATAGACTGAATGCGTTTAGTTAGACCCCTTTAAAGGCATGGTGTAGAAAGGCGGAAAATCGTGAGAGATGTCAGATTGCGCGTCGACATCAAAATGAAGCATCGTATGCAGAAATACCGGCGATCCATGTACTATGGAATGCTGAGAGAAACTGCATCACGCTGCGGCTTAGTACTGCGGCTCGTCCGGCTCATGGAGCTTTATTATATCTAACAAAAACAGCTATAGTCTTATAGGTAAAAGCGTAAAGTGCAATAGAATTTTTTGAAGGCCAAACGGCTAAAACAAATCAATACACGCCAATTCTAGGAACCGTTAATGATTTCATAAAGATTAAGATCAAGTTCCACACATCCAATGAAAATACAAACTAGTTCAAAAAGTCAATAAAAGGCTTCAAAGATCATCGCATGATTCATGACAAAACCATGAAAGCAAAAGGATTTGAAAGACGGAATAGTCTTGTTAAGTTTAAAAGTAACAAATTCAATAGTAAACCTCATAATGCCGATAGATTCGTAGAACCAAAGGGTGAAACTAAGAATTCAATTCGACGATTAAACTGAAATAAATTTAACTGGTATAGTCTGTGTCGCATTTGACGCTTAACGCAAACCGCAGCCGCACAACACTATCAATGTTGGAGTCTGCGGCAGTCGGAAGAAACGCGTAAGCCTAAGCAATCTTAGATCATGTTTCAACGTTCAGAGACGCATGTTCTTTGAGCCAGACGAGTTGACGCAGCGAGGACGGTTCCATATTAAGTCTGTTATAACTTCGTGTAAACTTCCACCCCGCTATTTTACATTTATTGTGAGTGGCAAAAGCAATCACAAGAACGTGAGAGGTATAAATAGGTACCTACTAAAATACGAGTATTATTATGACTTTTGTTTTGCAGACTCCTTAAGGTCACCACAAGAATCCTGTTAAGGAGCATTAAGCGTTTGATTATGTTGATTACAAAACATCGCAGCATGACGAATACTTCACTCAATCAATCATCGTATTAGATACTATTTACGCTTTAAATTCCCTTTTAAAAGGCGTTAATATAAAAACATACACTGGTATTACTAATACTTATAATACTTTAATTGTTAGACACTGCTTACAAAATGTAGTAATTAATTTTCTCCAATAAGCATATTCAATTACATTCATCGAGTTTACGAAACAATAATGATTACTGATCCTTACGCCTTATGCACTTGAAACATGGCTCGAATGTACCAGCATTTTAGGCCCATAAAATAGAAATAGATACACAGTATTAGTTCTTTTAACAGTGGATTGCGTCATACAAGCCCCCAAGAAAGGTCTGTGGATAATGGTCGCAACTCTACGCAACGGAATTATTAGCATTATATAAAGTGACCACATATGGCTTTTTAAGAGTTGACATTTCTCTAAAACACAAAGACCGCAATGGGGGCCAAAAATGGCAAGTTTTATGATAAAGACATTATTTTTACGAAATACAAACGTTATTATAAGGAGCTCACGTTTAAGTCATTTTAGATAACTATATTAGCGAACGGTGAAGAGAAACATCGTGAGGATCAGCACCTTACCTCACTTGACAAGCGTATGTACATTGCGCGTCAGTGATAATAATCAAAGTGAAATTCAATCGTAACTCATTATGACAAACCAGAGAAAACTAAAAAAGAAAACAAATTATAATACCAACCTGTAATTAAAAAGACATTATTTTAAACAAAATTGAACTTTGTTCTTAGCCAAATAAAATATCAAAGTCGTAGGCACCGGCCTGCTTATACCGTAAGATAAACTCTTCATGTATTAATACATCAGATACAATTCAAAAATATTTCATTGACTAAAATTTCTTCTTGTCTATATTTAATTTAATCTGAGCTTGATTATAGCTATCTGCAATCCTTAAAGCAGTATGCTAATTACTTCTACATCAATAAAAAACTTACTATCGAAAACAGCGTCGATATATTTCTCATTCAACACGACGTTGATTGACATTAAGAAAGACCACGTGCTGTTGAGACGTCGAAATCAGCTCAACACGTCAACAACTACAATAATTTCCATACTTTAGCCGGTCATAAGACAGTAGGTAACTATGTAATGCATGACTTAAGAGAAATTAATTTGGCAATAGCCAATAATGAATGAGGCTCATGCAATATTCACGTAATATAAAATCAAGTTTCTTTTCTACATACAGCTATTCAATATCATGTAAATAACAGATTTTGATATCCTTTCACTGAATTTTTTTAACCTTTTAAAGTTTATATTAGCTGCTCTGCCCTGCATCATCTTCTTTGACATTTATGCAGGCCCAAGAAGTTCGTCATAAATTCTGCATCAAGAATGTTGTAACGGGTAACATTGTATTTCGGAATAATTTTAGTTTTATATCTTCCCGCTCATTACCATACAAAATATCTTCAAATGCATATTTCATACACAAGGGAACTAGATTTATTCTTACATAAAACCCCATGATTAAATTCTGAATATTCATTTTATCTATCCTTCTAATAAACCTTAAATAGAAAGTGAAACGGTATAAAACCCTTAGGAAACGACCTGCCCCCGTAAAAGCAGCCCCAAACGTCACAAACATTTATGACACGTAAACATGCGAACACGACGTCACGCACGATATCATACCACATCAAATTGAAATATTAAAGGGATCAAAACTAGAACCTTACCAGCTTTTTTAACTTTAATGAGGCGAGATAAAATCTGGCGTAAATTGCTGTGAGGTAAACAATACAACCAGCCTATTTATTCATAGCCAGCAAGCTGGTAAAAGTACCACGAAATATTATCTGATCGACAATACTTGTATACATTCATAACACATCTTTAGTCCCGGCTCTAAACCTATAGTTAACAGTGAAAAATGATTCTAAATTCGAAAGTGGTAGTTTTGGAAATGTTTTGATGACAGCAGATATAGATGAGTGGAAGAGACGAACATTGCTCCTAACCCAAATAAAATTGGGAATTGGCCAAGAGGATGATAATGGTAATACTACAGTCTTCCGGCCTACAGCAGAGGGACCATTAAGCGTAGCCTCGTCAGTTTTATCACACAAACTGAAGTAGGTAGTTTAGGCGTTTAGATTGGTTTAGTCCAATGGATTAATTTTGCGTCTGTCATCCCAACAAAGTATATAAATCTGGAGAATACACTGCAAAAGACTCCATTACTACATAGTTGATTATAGAATCCTTTGAGTAAAATCTAATGATCATGCACCTCGGCTTACCCAATGAACATTGACCAATCACAATTAGGGAACCTATTTACACAAAAACATCAACCCAAAAGTGATCAAATGAATTCACATTAAATCTTAATACCAATTTAATCCAACATAAGCCAACACGCGCTGAGGTTAATAAATTTAACCTCAGTAGCTGCATACGCGTTAATAAATTACCACGTTCTAGAACGCCGCCCCCTTCTATTCCATTAAATTTAATGAACGGACCTAAATTAGAAGGCGTGTGTTCTAGCGCGTTCGTTATGCGCCCTTGAATCAAGTTCAATTTCAAAGAGTGGGATCTGGGATCTTCAATTACACGATCGGCGCTTGCGCAATCTTCAGCCATTATTATCGTATTATCGCTCAATGAACAATTCAATTAGATTACGTTGAAAAGACTATAATTTAAATGTTTATTGTGATAAAACGATTCTAGAACATGAATAAGCGCTACCTCACGGGTGCCTTCACGTAAGATCTCGAACCTATATGCGGCGGATGGCAGCTTTAGTGAGTAGAAATCCCACATAACCCACAATCGTTGGGTACGGGTATTTTAAGGAAAAATTAAACTTATCCAAATTACACAATGTGTGAAGTATCCTCTTGATCTCCACGTAGGAGCTACTCAAAAATTGCATCAAATGCATATTAAAGTTACAATAATTTGCTTGGTCATCACATCATCATGCACAAAAATTCTTTCAATGAACAATGACAGTGCACACTGCCGTACTTTTTGTACACTCGCCATGAGTCGACATGACAATAAAGGCGACTGTACATGAACCCTTTGTTTAATAATGTAATTAGGTGGTAATTTCTTTGTTTCGGACGTTGCATGGTAGGCATGACGATAAATTTTTTACAAAGAGCCATCGTAATAAACTTACGAAACGCTTGATAGAATTCTTCTGTTAATATCGGTTGCGTTTTTCTTTTGTTATTTTGTTTTTATCATCAGGTAGCTATTATAAGTAAATTAAAGCAATTGTTAATTAAATTACGCATCCGCCTACGATGTCTTTCATTGATGTAATTAACTTCCGTGCAGATATGAGATAATTAATATAGTAAGTAGAACAGATAAAAGTTCAGTTATGATTATGAGTATTGCCTCAATACCACATAATACTATTCAATTAAAAAAGTACATTAGCAGGAAAATTTACCGTCAGTACCTGCCTATATTTCTTTTACGGTGGCTTCTACAAAAAAAATATACAGGTATTCGTTACTAAAAGTGTAAATTAGGGGATAAAATATGAACATCCCATATTTATTACAAATCAATGAGAATTGGTATTTTGTTCTCGAACGAAGAGGGTTGTTCGATTGGACTACTACGAACCTGAATTTCGCTAACTTGCGTAACGTTTCCGTAGTGTAGCGGTTATCACGTGTGCTTCACACGCACAAGGTCCCCGGTTCGATCCCGGGCGGAAACATCTTTATTTTATTTTGGTTATTTTACTACAGTGCTCTACATAATTTTTCATTTAATTTTGTTTTTCCTTAATAATTCCAAATTATTTCAAATATTTTTATGTTAACTTCAAAAAAAATGAAACATAGATAAAGAAAAGCGTACGTTGATAAAGAAAGGCATTTCATTGCCTTGCTACTACTGTTACTATTGCTATCCAAATTCTCGGGGGTTCATCGGGAATAAATGACTTTATAACCTATTCCTTTAAAACGTAAATAGTGTTATGAGAATTAGAAAATATCGCTACATACGTTTGATACGTTCGTCAAAAGAAAATGGTTCTATGGAAGAAAAATGCTATAAACATTTGGTATGAACGAGCCCTTACAAACTATGTACTCCTGAAGAAGCATTTACACGGACATAACAGCGTCGTGTTGCAAATTAATTTAAATCCCACTAATAGAAGGAAGAGGAACATTAGAATTGCATAAACAAAACGGTGGAGGAAGGATTAAACGTGTCTGAATCGCGATAATGACGCGGAAGAACGTTGACAATGTGGTGGTGGCGCTGAGCCGCGGCCCTAGCGCGAACCGCTGTCGAATACGTAACGTTGACGATCAAATCTATACTAATATATAAAGCTGAAGAGTTTCTTTGTTTGAACGCGCTAATCTTAGGAACTACTGGATCGATGTGAAAAATTCGGGAGTCAAACCCGCGACCCCTCGCTTCGCATACAGGGTCACTACCAACTAGGCTTAGAGGCCGTCAAATGCCTTTACCCCGATTAAAACTTCTTTATTGTGTCTGCGCCCTTAGAAAATATTGTGGTCCTTCTCTGGTCATTTCTGCGCCCATTTAGACACTGAACTGTGCCTTGGCACTCGCCCAGTTGACAATCACTGTCCTAAAATCACGAACGATTACATAGGTCTGACGAGTTTAGTTATTTTGCAGTGGCATTTACTAACTAAAGAACTTTCAATCATAATTATTTATGTAATTTTAAATTATTTATATACCAATTGTGGTTTCAGAAATAAATACGTAATTTTTTTGCCTGTGAGTAACTGTGAACTAGTTAATGGTACTAGTGAGGTACATAAATAGTTTTAAGAAATGTGTAATTCGTTTAATCTTTCTTTCCTGTATCGCTTCGGTCGAACAGCATGACGCAAACGTTATCGATAAATTTAATGATTCATGCAAGCCCTACAGGAGTGGGACACAGTTGGTAATTAAGCTTAGAAAGTAGTGTGGCTAGTAGAGCACAGGGCAGGGACAGTTTCTAAATTGGCCACAACACGGAAGGTCACCGACCACTGATAAACAATCAATCTTGCGTACGGAAAACTAATCTCAACACCGGATATGTTAAGGTGTGGACTTACTGTATGGTTTAGACAGTTGTTTGTACTGAGAAAATGAAACTGCTTTTCAGTTTATTGTGATGTATGTAACATCAAATTTCCGGAAACAAAAGTAGCAGATGAGGGTAGGTAATAGATGGCAAATATTTTATCTCTCTATTCTAAAGGTAATACTAATAAATACAATACATAGATATTATTAGCATCTATCGGACAAAGAAAATTAAATACTTACATCGTCTAAACCTAATTCTGATTTTAATAGAATAGCTTAGTATGAATCTGGCCTTAACAAAACTTCCTTCCTTATCTTGAGAACTGTAAACACATGCGATAACTGAAACACGTACACAAATTGGGCAACCTGTAAAATATTATTTAGGTTTAGTATCGTGATACTGTTATCGCCTTAATTAACTTTAGGTAGTTGCATAATTATTTATTTCACTTTTGAAAAATAAAATGCACATGCTTTAGTGCATGGACGATGCTATCGCTGACGAAGTTACTGTGGACATGTATGTCTTTTGAAAAAAAAACAATAATAAAACAAAATGAAGTTCATGAAAAAATTTAAATCTTAAATATTTGATCGCAAACTTCCTTTTTCTACGGAAAGAACTGCATATTTATAACTTGCTGGTATTTCACCGTCGCAATACCAGGCACAAAGAATACTAAGTTCATTTTCATTTATTTTAATATCCATTAGGAGTTTTTATAGTTCTTGATTACTACCTAGCATAAACTTAAATCATGAAAATGTTGGAGATAAGTGAACATAAAACTAATTCTTCATTCATCCGGCAATATTACGAGCCGGTGCCCATTTGGGTTAGCAACAAAAATCTCAAAATAGACTTAGTGACATCAATTAAGCGTCGCCTCTCAAAGCATTGTTTTACGACGCCGTTTTACTTTACTGTTATCTTCCGGTTTCGTAAGTTAAACTCTAGAGCACGTGTAAATTTGTTTGACAAGTTTCGAAAACCATCTAACCTACTTAAACGTAGTATGTACTACATACTTCGCACTGATAGAGTATGTGCTTAGGTTACGTTGATTCATAAAATCATTAAAATCGTACGAGATGTTTGTATAGTACTTAAGAACATAGGGCTGCCGTGCAAATTGGCTTGCCCCGCATAAAAAATTCGCAAACCCCAGTCATTTGGGCAAAATTACGGATTATGCCCAAAAAAAAATTTTTTTTTAATTGACCGGCATTCCCTGGATCCAATTTGTAGCTGGGTCTTCCCGGAAAAGCCCCGCTTGGACGCTGCCCGGACACTCCCGAACCAGAACAAATCCAGAAAAACACAGAGGGATGGCAACCCTATACTAACATATAGATGAATACTAGTATTGCTACTAGATATTTCAAACCATGTCAAGATCGTAGTTAATTAGGTTCTACGCTACAAGTATGCTATTGTATACAAATAACATCATAATATACTTATTTAACCCTATACCGCGCAACCGATTTATACACGAAAAGTGCACATGAAATAATGCCCCCGGTATTAAGAAAACTAGACTGATGATAGAACACATACTGATTGGAGTAGACGTCTTCATGCCATTCGTCTTTCATTAATGAATGCACCTACCCGAAACCTGCTCCGTTGAGCTCCAGGGTCGTAAATTTTTCTTAACCCATCATCGTTATGCAACAGTGCTTTATCATTCAGGAGCGTACGTGCGTGTGTACAAGCATGTATGTACCGTGCAACGCTTGTATTAAACTTAAAAACCATGTTTGTTCTGTATATTATACTGTTTGTATTAAGATATTTATTTTCAAAATCCATTTGATTCATTCCACGACTTCTCTTACCACTTACGACACAGAACCTTTGCATTCGTCACAACAAGATGTCATCTTGTCGTAACCATGAATACCTCTCTCCCACGCATTAGTTTTCGCATACCACAATTAAAGGTCGCATGTGAAATGAACTGGCGATCATTTTTCAGCTTCTCTTACCGATTAGTACATGACTCAGAAATAATAAAAAGAGTATTAAAACATACTGTGTGTATGTAGAACTACACATGGTTTCAAATTACTATCAGGTAGTCTGCTAAAGATGGTAATCATATCTCATCCTTCAGTTGGTTAGTATTAAATTTGCACTATGCAATTTATTAACTGCAAAATCGAAAAAAGTAGATCTAATCTTGCTAAAATCATAAGTTACAATATTTTTGTAATTTTTTTTGTGAAGGATTACATCTGTCTGCAAAAAATTCAAGAAGTTAGTACCCCTGCATATTAGATTATAATAGAATGATTACAGCAATTTGATATGCAAACATTTTTTCAATATTAGGGTCCTTTACAACAATGACTATGCTAAGCAACTCATAAAAAAATAATATGCATGAAGATAATACTAAATCAGGGATAAGCACCAAATTCATAATGTAGCGATTTACTTTTAGCTCTGATAAGATAATAGCAAATTTATAAGAATAAGTGTTAGATTAAATTACATCCTTAAATGATCAAGTTTTAAATATTGTAAGCAGGTAATAAATAAAAACTAATTAACCATATATGTTATTACCAACATACATATAAGTTACTTGCTCAGGCCGGTAATACAATTAAACCTAGAACCCTACCGTTGTTCATAGCTTGCTAGCTTTAATAAGATTACAGGTTACTGACCTCCTTAGTGACCAATACACTGGATTCACAAAGTACTAGGTGCGCTAGGAAATGTTTTCCACTACCTGTTTAAATAAAATGTAGTTTATGATTTTATTGATATACAATTTCTTAAAAACATGTGCCCGCTGTCACCTTCAGAATACAAGCTAATCAATGACGATTGTGTAATGTCTAATAGACACTTTCATTATTAAATCTGTTGGAAGCAAAGCATCCTAAATGACATTTAGTTATGCAATAATAATTGGTTTATTATTCAGGACATGTTTTTAAGTCAATACAAATGTGTATTTACTTTAAACATGTTAATAACTTCATAAGTATATTATTTTATTTTCTCAATTAGTACTTAACTTATAATAGTATACTTATAGACAATATTGCTCACTACTAAAGCAATGCGAATGAACTTAGAACGACAAAGAAAAACTTTGTTTTGTTTTCGTATTTAGTTATTGATTTATGCACTTATCTTGTATATTTTTTATCTTATATGCTGTGTTACTCCATAACACATAGATTGTGACTGAAATGATAATTTCTATTATATGCAAATCTTACAAATTGTGAATAATACGGATGTAAGAATATGTCCATTCCATCTTAAAGTCCCATTTTTTTTTATAAATGGAGTAACACAAGAATAAGACGAAAATGGGCTCTCCTTTGACATACTTATATAACTAAGCCAGGAGGCACACTGCAAGCTTGCAAGGTCAAGGTAATACAACTGAATAAATAAGGAATCAAGTTGAACTTGAATAACATTTTGTGTCAGTTATCTTACTTTTTATCCTTATGGAAAGTTTATAATCGCTTGTACAGATCAAAAAATATATAGACTAGCAATTAACTGAGGTTATCGAATCAATATAACGTAATTGGTACCTCAAAGTTGGTGATTATCCATATAATTTTAATAACTGCCTACATTTATGGGTACTATATAGATTCATCATACGTGTGAACAACAAAAGTATTGGTCTGCTCAAACCAAACGGTATAAATGAGTGACGTAAATCAATAAATCAAGGTTGAAGCTGATGCAGTTGCATTTGGTACTGCAAGCAAATTCCTAAGACGCCAATACCAATTATAATGCAATAAAACAACTAGAAGTGTGCAAAATATACTTCAAATGCATAACCTAATAGTTTTAATCCTTAAAAAGGTAGTTTTCATACATAATTGATAAAACAAAAACTTACCCGGCGACAGGTGGGGAGCGCAGTACGATAAAACTTCAAAAACAAAACCAATTGGATCACTTCACAAAGTAACACAAACAGAACGCAATTATTAGAAGATTTTCCTTTTTTAACTTACAACTAACACTGCGATTCATAAAAGTACATTTCACGTCATTCAAACAAATGTTTAAGTTAATGAATTTAATAAAATATTAGCCCGCTAAGTAACAGAAAGCAACACATACAAAGTCACAGTTCCATAAACTAAATAGAGTCTACAGCTATCATGACATGAAACCTTAGAAACTACTCTGTGAAATGTGAATACGTTGGTAGACTAGTACACTACTCTGCACATGCACTTGCCTTGCACCATAGAGTAACATTAAATTGCTTGCACTTACTTTGTCCTATAAAGTCTATTTTTCTTTACTTGTCCAAAGTGGTAAACAAACATGGCCGACTAATGTCAAACGATTAATGTCAATTATTACGCCACTACCAATAGGGATGAGAATAATTAATCGATTACCTAATTTAACGATTATGTCAAAATAAAATAAATCATGTTTACGAAGTTTCGATTATCGATTGACTATAACTTAAAAATAATAAAATTTTGTATTTGGAAATAAATGAAACAACATGAACAATATTTCTTTATCTTTGGCGGTCAACTCCAACTGTAATATTAGCATGGTATTTCTAAGAATTTGTTGCAAATTATTGCTGCACTTATTTGTTATAACGCTCGGTATTAGACCGCCAAATACAAAGAGAGCTTTGTCATCTTTTGTTTACATCCAAATATACACAGTCGCAAAATAACATTATGTAATTTACACTAAATTATGGTTTGAATTCAAAGGAATGAATAGCAGATAGTCGTTGTAGCAAAAATCGTAATAAATTAAATCCACTATACTTTAATATATGAATCTCGTTATGATTCTTTAAAAAATAATCTTACGCGTAAAGTATTTTCTCATTTCAAAAGTGTTAAGTAAAAATCGATATCTGTCATTCAAGAAATTATTCGATTCGATATAAATAATCGTTTCGTCTTCAATCACTGCTTTCAAGGTCGTCGAAATGTCAAATTGTTACTGACCATAACTTATCTGTGCAAGTTCAATCGAAATAATTATCGTGTTTCGAGATTTTTGTGTGATTTACTTGTTAATTCAATGCAGTTTTGGTGTAAATCGAAGTTTAAGTGATAAATGAAGTGACATAATTGTTAATATTTTATTCGAACAATGTGCAAATAGTGAAATTGCGAGATTTTCAATACGATGTATCAAAGGTGGCTTTGTTTACTAAATAAGACAACTGAGAAAAAACGAAGTATACCTATACTATACCTTGCAGTCCTTGCATAACTTGCACAGAGTACTTTTATATATACAAAATAACTTGCGTTGCACTTTGCTTTGGGTTGGATTATGGCCTAGGTTTCTAACCACCAGGGGGTAATTACAACCGTAGGAGTAAATCAGCTAACCTAATTATTAGAATCTAGAAAAAATACAGGGAATGTAAATTTTGTAACTATTTTTTTTTTGATAACATCAGGAAGTCCCTAAAAGTATCTCGACACGACATTAGCATTACTTAACTCGCGTCTAAAAGAGTCGTTTTTTTCGTCGTGATTTGAAAGGTAAACAATCTTATAGTGTCTTTTTATTGTAATTATCGATTTAAAAATAGGACAGACATAAATAAAAAAAAATTAAAGAATAAACAATAATTTAATGTTAAAATAAATTTCTGAATACTTCTAAATATTTTTTTAAATTAATGAAATAAATAAAAGTTGTGCCAAGATTGTTTACCTTTTAAATCACGACGAAAAAAACGAGGATATTATGTGCCTCTAAAATATAATATAGAAATATTATTAATTTTGGTTCAGCCGTTTAGTAGGAACGCGTCAATGACAAACACTCTCATACATAGGCCAAACCGTAATTGATCGCAAATTATATCCACCCAAAAAATATCCACAGATTAAAAATTGCAATTCCAAAATTTTGACACCTGCTAAAAAGGGTAAAAACAAGTTATTAAATATTTTCTTATTAATAGTATTAGTTTAACTTCCTGTTGTACTCTGAAGACACATCTGTTATAACAAGTTAAAGCAACCTATAATTATATTACAACCAGCAGTTACCCTCAAACAGTTATTATTGTAAATTAAACAAGTCTGCACTGTGAACTATTTATTTATAAAATCTACATTGATAAATCTAACCAAGCTGAGTCTTAGGTGTTGTAAAGGTTCGTTTTCTAGAAGTTTTCTTGCTGGATGCTTGCATTTGTTGTAACTGGCTGTACACTTCACCCCAAATATCATTCTGTTCCTCTACAGGTATTGTTTTCCTGAAAAATGTAAACATAACATTCAGAAATGTATGTAATAAGTACTCAAAATAATGGTATACTTAAAGTCCTGAACTTCTACAAAAATCACTTTAAGTGATTTGTAATTATTTTGAATTTAGATATTGGATTATTGACCTGGGGGTAATTACCCCGCAAGGGTATTCAAAATATTTTACGGTCATTACCCCCGTTACCCCTTGTCTCCCCTTGGGGACCTAATTATTAGGATGGTAAAATTAAAAAATATATATAAAAAAGTTACTTGTATTGTTTGCTTTGATAACATTTAAAGATGGGGTAAAATCAGTTTTCCTCATAGATCACAGGGGTAATGAACTAATGATTATGAAAAGGTTAGGAACCACTGATTTAATTAGACTCAGTAGTCTGTCCTCAGCATCAGTATGTTACTCACCTATAGTCTTTCATTAAGTCATATTTTTCCCATGGAGTTTTCCTCAATTCCCTCCTGACTCTGTCCTTTTCTTTCAAATACTGTTCAATGTTTGCTACTCCTTGGAGATCTTGTCTTTCCCATCTTTCTAGCCAAGGTCTTGGCTTTAGAATTACCTATGATATCGGGAAACATTAGAAAAAATATAAAATTGAATAAATGTGTAATCACTCACAGTCAATCAGTACACAAAGGTTAATTTAAAACAAATCAAGTTTTAGAAGACAGAAAATTATATGTTATTTTTTGTTACAGTGAGAAAAAAAAAATGTTTTATTATGCAATATTAGTTACCTTAACAGGATTAACAGGTACTGGTGTTCCTTCAGGAAGGATTTCTGGGTCCATATCAAATGAAAATGTACTGTATTCTGGCAATGCATCTCGCAAATAAAACAATTTATCCTCAAGACGTTTTTCTAGACGGAGAACTTGTACTGCTTGGATAGTTGGGTCATACAGTTCATATCGCACCTGGAAAAATTTAAAAATAAATTAAAATTTTGCTTTCTTTATGTAGTATCTACAATTTAAACAATAAATCATTATAATTCAATACGGATTAATTCTACATATTATAATCAAAGAAAAAACAATTATTTATGTTAACAAATTCATAAATATCTTTTAACTGTTGGTTATTATTACATATTTCTTTATTCTGTTAAGACTACTAAGAGACCATAAATTATGCTCATAATAAAATGTTTGAAATGTATATTCAAAGTTTTTTATAATAACCAATATTAATGAGCAGAAAAATCTATCAATAAAATTAATAATATTAACTCCTCATAAATGTTTTGAACCTACAAAAGAGTATTTTGACATTTTCGTCCTCTATTTTAATGTGATTCATCCTCTGAATTAAAAATATTCATAAATTTATGTGTTGTAATGTGAATCAACCTGCTATGTGCAAATGCTAATAGAAGGCATACTTAGTCTTTCCAAAAGTTTTAAAATTCCTGTGTAAAATTAAAATTTGTGGGTTATCACACTTACTTCAACGCCTTGATGATCAACCACATTTCTCAGTGTGAACTCAGCTCTCAGGCCAGTTCCTTTCCTCTCTATACATATACCAACAAACCTATTAGTTTTGCCCTGGGCATGAGGATCGGATGTAGTCACAGCAAGTATGGACCCTGAAAATGTAACATTTTCTTTTAGTTATAAGAAAATTAATAATATCCCAATTGAGTCGGATTTCAATCAAATTAATACAAATCAATGTAACTGTAATTTACAACTTAATCTAGTTAATATTTAATGTAACTTCCAAATAATCACTTTTAAAATAGTTGTTTTTAATATACAATTTTATTAATCTAACAGTATGTTAAGTCATCGGGCTTACCAACATAAAACTCTGGTATATCTAACTGCTTTCTCCTGCTCAACATGTCAATTCTCTCCAGTTTCTCACGTAGACTATTTCTCCATAATGGATTTGGATCCGGAAGAAATTCAGGGTACACCTTCCTGTACTCTAGAACAGGATTTAGCATTCGTCTGCGCCCGACGTGTTGGCGAACTTCAATTTCCTTCGATTCTTCTACTGATTTTTCTACATTCTCCGGTATAGTAGCCAAGGCACGACAATCTACAATATAGATTAGAATTAAAACATTATTGTATATGAACAAATTGTAAATTTATAGGTTTACAAATACTAACCTCTTCTGAACAACCACTTTGTAAGAGACAGTACGTCTGCGGTAGTTTTTCTTATAGCTAAAGACATTGTTTAAATTATCCAATTGTGGTGTACATGGGAAATCTTAGGACACAAATTCTTATATTATTCAGGAAATGAATGCCGTATTAATTAAAACAGAAAACGAAGCACCCGAAAATCCTCAAAACAATATTCAATTCAATCAAATCAATCAATCATGAAGGCTTTAGGCTCACTCATGTCAATGTCAAAAGCGCCGCTGGTTGTCACTGTCACACTGTCACGTTATATGACTCTATGGTCGAATATCTGCTCTATACATTGGATCCGTCCCTTATAAAGTTGGCTGTATGGCTGGCCTAATGTGTACATAGATGTCAAAGAAAATGTCAACGTCATTTTGTTTTGTCATTTCTCATATGTTTGACATTTGACATTAAACCATACATCACTCATTTTAATAAAAAACAAATTATCGATTCGCAACAACTCGACCTAATTTACAGGCTCGCAGTGGATTCCATTGAGTGAGTTTTTTCATTATGTCCTCTATCATTCAAAAATGTAACGATGATAACATTCCGTTAGCGGATGACGATCCTCAAGTTATAATTCACGACGATGTCGAAAGCAACCGACTGGATCACGGCCGTTCAATGGACTCATTGCCGAGTTCTTACACTGGAGGGTCCTCCAGCCCTGGCCTGAATGGACCGCCGAGCTTCGAACCAGACTCCGGAATTGATGAACAGGAAGAAAAAGCCAGACTTATATCTCAAGTACTCGAGTTACAGAACACATTGGATGGTAAGTTTATATTTATATATAGTAATCATTGACTGCATAGTATACCAGAACTCTGTAAATTTTAGTTTTTTTTTAATATAATAAGATTTTCAGCCATCAAATATTGATATCTAGTGTTATTAAGATTTCTATACATTCTGTTATACAAATCTAAGTATTTAAAGTCATAACCTTGTAATACAACGAACCTAGTACATAATGAGCCATGTTATGCGTTATTAGGTACCATTGTCTATACAAAGCTGTTAATATGAATTTAATCAAGTAACAAGTTAGTTTGAATTGATAGAAATTTATTGAATAAAACATTTGTTTGGCTTCCAGATTTGTCACAAAGGGTTGATTCTGTTAAAGAAGAAAATCTGAAGTTGCGATCAGAAAATCAGGTATTAGGACAGTATATAGAAAACCTAATGTCTGCTTCATCAGTATTTCAATCTACCACTCCCAATGTCCACAAGAAGTAATAAACCAACATAGCACCAAGAATGTATTGACTTAGTTTGAATGTTGCCACTATCACTGGCTTAATGATATGCAATCATTGTATTCAATTTAAAGCAGTCAGTGAGATTATAAGTCACTATTTGGTTTTTTGTGTGAATATTGCTAAAGAAAATGTATCTAGGCCTGGTGTACCAAGTTAATAGACGGAAAATATGAAGAATGTAACACACATTATTTTCATTTTTAACATGGTATTGAGATGTAGTAAAATTTTAAGAAAATTATTATGAAAACTCCATGACAATGTATTATGTATAAACATTTTTATAAATTTAAATTATATTTGGGGAAAAAATCGTACACATCCAGGGAATGATAATAATATTGTAATGACATTGTATTACTGAATGCTTCTCATTGCAAGTGCCTAATGAATTTGAAGTATTGTAATATCTGAATATATATCTACTTGAATTTTTTTGGTATAAATTTGAAACCGGTGAATAACACTAAGATTCTCTTAAAAAATATCATCTCTTGTCCCACTTGTACACATTCAAAATGTTTAGAAAACATACAAGTTTTGAATTTTGAGAATTTAAAATATACTTGATAGTTTGTATGAATAAGACCTTTAGTTTATATGTAATTTAATGTACATCCAGTTTCTTTCTCATAAAGACTTGTGGTATTTTCATAAATTTAAATGTCCAGTTGTTGTATTATGTTTGAGAGGCTTGGCTTTTTTAAAAGCACTAACATAGTTGTTTACGAAGTAGATTTTTTATGTTTTAGGATAATTAAAATAAGCTAATTTTATAATTGTATCTTTATATCTAATCTATGTTATATAGCTATATATAGTGGCATTACTATACAATTCATAGCCTTTAGTAATTTCCTTGAGTGAAGCCCTCTGATATTGTAACAATAGGGGCCCATAAAGGCGAGGGGCCCATGACCCATGGCAACATGACACTTCCACAGAACATAAAACTAATTTTGAATTCCACCAAATTAAATAAAGATACATTGAATATTTTAAAGTTACATATTTGATTAATTAGAGACATCTGTGGCTAAATCACATCAATATTGGTTGAACAACATAGAAATGAAATGGAAAAATTAGTATTGCAGAAAGCCACATTGTTGTATACTATTGTATTTACTATATTATATTGTTTACATTCCAATACCTATATATTTTGTTTCTGGTTCATTGATATTTAAGTAATGGCTCTATATTTTAAAAATAATCTGTTAGCTAAAATAGATAACACAGAAACTTGTATGAATGTTAAATTTAAGGTTTTTCTCATAGCTTCTAATATACAATTTAAGATAAGTAACTCTGTTTTTTTTACCCCTTTATTGTGTATAATTTCTCTTGTTACAAAAACCCGTCGTGCGATGAGGTAGATACGGTTAAAATTATAGTTCCATAAAGATTATATCACATTTTTAGAAAATCTATTCTACTATACCTATCCTATCGTTTCTATAAAATTCCTACCATGAGTACCTTGCTACACAGTATGAAGAATCGGCAAGAAACTCATAAACAGCCTATTTACCGTGTATGTATTAGTGTATGTTAAAACTTTTACTGCTAATAAAAATATTGCACATTTGCTATTAAGTACAATTCGATAGTCAAAGTTAGCCGGCAGGGCAATTTTCCTGTACCTACCTCTACCAAGAAATATAAAGTGAATCACAAAAAAGCTAGT
Source organism: Lerema accius (assembly GCA_001278395.1). Classification (NCBI taxonomy): domain Eukaryota; kingdom Metazoa; phylum Arthropoda; class Insecta; order Lepidoptera; family Hesperiidae; genus Lerema; species Lerema accius. Next base: position 88,187 of record LGAG01001440.1, read on the forward strand.
CACCCTTTAAACTAGGATTAACGCAGGTTACAAATGAATCGCTGGCATAGACTGAGTCAACTAGTACGTATACAGTAATGAACGTAAATACAGAAATTCCGAGAAGGTTCACGCTGCACTAGACAGGTAGACAGGCAGGCGGCAATCGCGTGAGAATTGCATGATCAGCGCGTGAAGTACGTCGCGGCGCGGCCCGGGCGCGGTGATGCAATCGCTACGGGTTTCCCAAATATTGCGGAAAAATAATAATTGGGAAATACTGCGGGTAATTCATACAAATTCATTTGTAAAATGAATTTGAGGAATTTACGATAGAATATACCTATGCAGCTTAGGTTTAAGTGTTTTAGGTACCTATTGTATGTACCTAGTGTTCGAATTTTTAGTTCGGTGGTTTCGGTAGAGAATATTTTTCATTATTTCTACAATGTTATTTATAATGCGTAACAAAGTCATTATACATAAAGTCATTATTATTTATACCTATACACACGCGAGACATTTCACGGAAATTAAGGGAAAGTATAACTTAAAGGTAGATAATTAAATTTATATAATTTTGTCGTTTCGAATTCAGGATAAATTTTATTTTGATCTTAACATAACGAATTTAAGGGAAATAATGATTATGACGCATAATAATTATGTTGCGTGCGTTTAACTGTAGCAACATTGTTATATCCATCGCCTTCCCTCATATGGAAATGCTTGTATTGATTGTGCCTTTTCTCGCTCTAGAATGCGACGCGATACGAATTGAAAACGAAACATACACGAAGTCCACTAAAAACTAAAAAAAAAGTTAGTTGAAGATTGACACTTGTATTGAGTGGTATTTGTTTTTGTTGTCCAACTGTGCGTGATATTGAATTAAAAATGCCGAAGAAACTAAAAGTTGTTGTAAAATCGCTGTATTCGCACGAGATTCGTAAAGATGTGAGTTTGGATGATTTAAAGTCGCTGAAATTAGAAGATGCGTGGCCCTTTATCAGAGATGAAATTGAGATAGAAATCGGCAGCAGTCAGTTGGTGTGTATTCCACATATTACTGAAGCCGATTTATACAAAGTTACATCTCTGTTTGTACAAAATGAAAAAGAAAACAAGGGAAAAATGTTCACTCCACTGGGACAATTAATTAAAAATATTGATAAAGAGAAATCGAACCCGGATTATGTAAAATGGCTTGAGGAAGGCAAACTTCAAGATTCGGAGTTCAAATTTCCTCACGAAAGCGTAAAGGTAAGTACCTAGTTAAATATAATTGATTAATTATTTTTAATTTACGTTTTCATACAAGTTTTCAAGTACTTGTGTAATACCTACATCGATCGCATTTCGGCTTGTACTGTGACCTTGAATTCTCCCTGATTCAAATGGCATTCCTTGCCAATCCTGCCGATGAAGTTTTGATGATTTCACCGTTATATCGAAAGTAAAAGTGGAAGTCCATCCATGAAACTATTTTTTATTTTGTCAATAAATTTAATAAAATGGCGATATTTTATTAGATAATATCCTATTGGGTTTTTATGTTTCAATATTAGGTAGGTATTTATTTTCATTTGAATTAGACATGTTGGTAATTAAAATGGCGTGGTAATTAAAATCACGTAATTTAGTACTCAGTAATAGGTAAGTATCTCTGAGTTTGTAATAACAAACCATAAATTATAACTGGAAGTCTAAAAGTATTACTATTGAGTTTGTTCATTAAGTACCAATATGATGCCAAAAAAGAAGTGAGTAGCCTGCATTATTCGGATTCATTAAAACCATGACCCAAACGCAAAAAAATACAATTTCCTTTATCGGGGAATGTATCCTTAAAGATTGAAAACTTTACACCTTTGCATTCATTGTTATAAAATGGTATGTTGTGTGGCACAGAACCTAATAATAATCTCTTTTAAAGACAAGCCTGGCTCGTCTTCTTTGCTCAGTATAATTATTAGGTCACTTGGATTAAAAATGTATTGAGCCTCTTACAGCTCTAACTTTGTAACTCAGCATAATTTTTCTGGGGTTTGTTTAGGGGTATAATATAACTTTAAATCCATAGCTATTGAAAATGAAAAGTAAGAATAATGAAAACCGGAACCACAATTGTTCAGGTCACATGTTTTTGGATAGGGCAAGAAATGAAAGAAACTTACTGTATCTTTTCATTATGCAGATAACTTTACAAGATGAACAGACCAAAAACAAAGTGAGAGTCATTATGGTGAATTTCACCAGGATGACAGTTCCAAAGGAAAAGGATTTAGTCAACAACATCTATTTGGACGTGAAGAATAACAAAGGTAAGGAATACTTTCAGGAATCCTAAAATTAATCAAAGAGAAGAATTTAATATCACTGAGAATGTGTATTTATTAAACGAAATTTCTGGTTTTACAGACATTATCCATGAAACTTAAGCAAGTTATTCTCATATAGAATTTTTATTCCAAGTTTTTTTGTATTTCTTCCAGATTTGGCTGGCAAGAAATCTGTCTACATGATCACCAATGTGCTTATGGCGAAGACGATTGAGTTCAGGGTAACTCGCGGCACGTCTTCGAGAATCTTCCACCTCGGGAACGCGTCGCCTCTGGTGTTTGGCATTGAAAAATTAGTCATTGGCAATGACGGAAAACTTATCGCAAAGGTAATTTACTGTTATCCTGATAACAATTTTCCTGATAATGGAAGAAGTCAAGTATTTTCGGAAAGGGACAATAGATGTATTTCAATTGTTTTCCTGTAGTGTGTCTATCTTTGGAAGGTTTTGTTTCAACCTCTTCGTTTTCACAGCAAGTGATAGATAATAGTATAATAATAGGTTCATGTAACGCCGAGTCTTCGATACTTTATCGCTGATTCCCACGATCAGCATATATCCACCCAGTATGGTTTAATGTACTGTCTTATCTATTCCGTGGGGATTTGGGTTTATCCAGTCGTTGACACATTTCCTCCCTCCGGAATACTTTATTTAAGTATTATTTGATTTAATAATTTAAGAGTTAACAGCCAGTAGGATTGGATCAACAGTCTTCTACAGTCCAATACAATTCTCACATCTTTTTGCCAGGCACATGCAGTCTGTTTTAACAATGAATGTCTTTCAGAAGATTGAATAGGTATTCTTCAAAGTTGATGTCCCATTGATTTTCCCAATATCCAAAGACGATGATACCTTCTTCCATCTGTTAGCCCATTAGATTAATCATGAGCCTATTAGACTTAATAAAATGTCACGCAGTAAATTTTCTTACAAATGGTGATACAGAAGGAAGTTTATTATGAGCTCGTAACATGATAAATGTTGTGCGTCAGTCTGTGCTATTGTCTTCAAAGGATCCAGTTGCAAATACCAGACTGAGGTTTACATAGCAAACCGGTAGAACCAAAAATATTTCTCTTGACGGATAAAAATAATGAAATGGAATAGGATAGATACTTTTTGAATCAGAGTAAAATGAAAACCGTTACGTTATCGCACGAACGTTCAATATCAAGGTTTAATTTCTTTGTCCGTTTCTGTTTAGTGTTTAGCAATTGAATGCTGATTCTGACTGACGTGCTGTTTTCACTTCCGCGTAGCTGTTGTATCAAACAAATCACCGAGACTGGCTGACGTGCATGCTATGCTATGCAACGTGTTCTAAACTTATCGACTTATGATCTATTAAAATCATGATTAACGATTTGTGTAGAAGATTACATTGGGTTTAATTAAGAGGTTGATTAACACCTTTATATCGTTACTTGTTGAATATTTAATTTAATTGGTACATAAAAAACCTATTGTAAGTAACTACTTATGATAACAATGTCCTTTTCCGTATATCTTATTTCTACTGTTAATGCAGATGTTTCAATCAAAAATTCGAATTTAATTTAACACATTACAACACCATTTTCCATAAAAAAAATATACACAATAGGAGCTTTTTTATTAGAGCTTATGAAAAAACATTGGGGTCTAACATGCACTTTGCGATATCTTTTCTAAGTTGCAGTGTTAAAAATTCAATAATAACTTGGTGATGCTTTTGTCATTTGAATACAGTGCATGAGAGTATAATAGTTATTGGCATACAGAATAATCATGAATCATGAGTTTCCTAGATATTCAAAACAATATATTTCACAATACCATGCGTAATATCGTGCTCTTTTGTACAAGTAGTGCAATTGTTATTGTGATACGGAAGCCAAGTTTACAATATCAGTTTACAAGCACGTGTCAACAAATAATTAGCTTGGCCGCACTAACCACTGAAAACAATATGGACGGTGTGTTACGCATCGAACTATTAGTGGGAATGGAATTTTTGCCCATATATTTCATTGCAATTTTATTTGCAATAACTGTAATAAACTAACTAAATCTACAACAGACTAGGTTTCCTATTATATTGTTGTAGTTCACGTGTAATTGTGCATGCTCTTTCAATATGTATTTTAATAGAGCATTGGATTTTATTCCGAACATTAATTTTGATCTTAACCATAATGCGTTATTCAACTTGGCAATACTCCCAGTTTCGCAATGATTGAGAATTATTCTAGGAATGGTACTGTATGATAAATTGGCTATATTCCGTAATAATATTGAAGCGTTATCAACAAGTTTATGCAATTTATTTAACAGTAAAAACAAAGAGATTTCTTTGATGATTGGCCTTTCTTTAAATTGCAATATATATATATATATATATATATATATATGTATTATAAAAATGAGTTCCATCCATGTCTTCTTCTGTAAATACGCGACCGCATGAAAAACTCACATATTATTTTTATTATTTAAATTTTTGGCATTCGACGTGGAGGTTTTTAACCTTCTGTAAATTCAATAAAATAACGGAAACCTTATTGTGACGCCCGATTTCCCAATAATATTGGATGCAAAACATCCTACACTTAAGGTTTGATGATCCAATCATAACTGTACCGTTAAAGTAGCTGTAAAGCTGATTTTTTTACAGTTGTGTAAAAAAAGTATTGTGTACAAATGGTGTATAAATTTGTTTTAAGTGCTGGCATGCAACAGTTAAAGAACTCATTAAATTAAAAAGTATATTCAGGTATAGTACGTTTCAAGATGTACCGATCATGCATTCGGACTAATTGTATTTTGCGTTGATGACTGTATTCTTAATCATGAAATGGAGAATACTTCCTATCTAAACGATAAACGTTTTGTTCGATAATACTAGAGATAGTGTACAGACATGACGGTTTATCAACTGTAAAACCTGCCCAATAGTGGGGTATCACACAGGCTCGTACACGCACTTAATGGACAGACTACCAACACGTCTACTCTCGCCAGCGGCTCTCGTATTACTGACGTGGTGCGAACGAGACAGTGATTGTCTGTGTGAGTGAGTGAGTGAATAAGCGCATACGCTACATCCCTTCCTTAACACAACTTTTATTAATTTAAGTTATAATTTATATAACAAACAAATCAACAAGGTGTAAGATACTACCACACTTAATTATTTATCTGCGACACAAAATTAAATCAACAAGTATAAGATACTACACACACTGAATTATTTATCTGAACCTCCTTCATTTAATTCATTTTCCTTTCCCGGTCCTGCAGCTTTCCTTGATCCTTCTTCAACTACTTCATTTTCCTTTTCCGGCACAATAGCTTTCCATTTCCCTTCTACTTTTTTTAAATGAACGACATTTCTTCGATAAGATTGTCCAGTTTCGTCGTTTCTTACTATACAATCTCCTGCATTGGTACTTTCTACGGTATACTGAGTTGGGTTAAAAGTTGGAACCAATTTATTGGCTTTGTCCATGGCTTTCACATAAACTTTTTCACCCTCACTTATGACTGACTCCATAGCTTTTCGCTTCCTGTCCCCATACTCTTTGCCTAATTCCTTTTGAATCCTGTCCCTATCTCGCACGTCCGAATCTTCGTTCTTCTCATTTATATTCTCTAATGTAGGAATTTTGTCTCTATTCTGTCGTTGAAAAAATAGTTCTGATGGTGTTCGACCGGTTACCGAGTGGGGTGTACTATTGTACATCATTAGATATTCGTATAAGGAATCTTTCATGTCTCTCCGTTCTGTTTGACTGATCCGTAATCGTTTTAAAATGTCCCGGTTCTGTCGTTCGACCTCACCGTTCATCTGAGGCCAATATGGAACTGTGTTGTAGAGTCGAATATTGCATTCTCTACAATATTCACGAAATTCTTCGCTTACAAACTGCTTTCCGTTATCGGCCGTTATAGAAACCGGAAACCCAAGTCTGCTAAAGATTTCCTTCAAAATTTTTATAATTTGTGCGCTTGAGATGGATTTGGTCACTTTCACTTCTTTATATCGACTGTAATAATCTATTATAACCAGAAGATATTCATTACTTGGAAGTGGCCCTAAAAGGTCCATTGCCACATCTATCCATGGCCCCAAAGGCAGTTCTCGCCTCTTCATAGGAACTGGCGGGCTAGGCAAAGCCACCAAGGTACACCCTTTGCATGATTTTACTAAGTTTTCTGCATCTTTGTCAATGCGTGGCCACCAGACCTTCGACCTCAAACGACCCTTCATGGCAACGATGCCTGGGTGGCCTTCGTGTGCCGCATCCAAAACACTCTTACGGAGAAGATGTGGTATAACAATCTTATTTCCACGTAATAAAATATTATTATAGAAACACAACTCACTGCTAAAAAATTTATAGCTTCTCACAGAGTCATCCCAGTTATTTTGATAGAGCCCTTTCCGAACACTGCAAATTTCTTTATCAGTCTCAGATGCATTAATAATCTCACTCATTGGTATTGCCTGTGGTCGCGCAAAAGTAACCATCTGACACACATGTGTGTCTTCATCATGAAAATGGTTGTTACTTAATTTACACAGTCGTGATAATGGGTCGGCGATATTATTTTTGCCTGGTTTGTACATTATCCGATATTTATAGGATTGTAGGCGCAATACCCAACGCTCTATACGTGCGCAGGGCTTGGACTTTTTCCCAAATAAAACCTCCAGTGGTTTGTGATCTGTGATAAGGTCAAACTCCTTACCGAATAAAAATATGTTAAAATGTTCGACCCCCCAGACTAAAGCCAAAGCCTCCTTCTCGGTTTGACTATATCGCCGCTCACAATCTGTAAGGGTTCGATTTCCAAAAGCAATTATGCGTGGACCATTTCCATCAATTTGGACAAGAATAGCACCCAATCCGACCGGGCTTGCATCAGCTATCACTTGGGTTTTGTCACGGACGTCATAATACCCCAATGATTGTATTTTTGTAAGCATTTGCTTTAAATTATCAAAAGAATTTCTTTGTTCTTTCATCCAGAATTTCTCAATATTCGCATTTTTTCCCAATTTCTTCCTAAGTAACTCCTTTAGAGGTTCCGATATTGTGGCCAAATTGGGAATCCACTTGTTGATGTAGTTAAGGAGACCTAAAAAACTCTGAAGTTCCTCTATGGTCTTAGGCACGCGAAAATCCATTATACTTTTCACATATTTATCCAGAGGAGTTATGCCATTAGGTTCTAGATGATGTCCTAGGAAATCTACGCTCTGAGTTTTGAAAATACATTTTCCTTCGTTAAGCAGCACATCATTGTCCTTTAGTGTCCGCATGACCTTGTCCAGCCTAGTATCATGTTCTTGTTCATTATCACCGTAAACCAGGATATCGTCGATAAAGTTTATTACTCCTCCACACTGAATTAGCATACGCTCCAAGATTTTCTGGAATAGTTCAGGTGCGCATGTGATCCCGAACATTAATCGCTTATAGCGATATAAACCATTCGGAGTAATAAAAGTGGTTATATGTCTGGAGTCAGGGTGGATCTCAACCTGATGAAACGCATTTTTGACGTCCAGTTTGGTAAAAAATTTTGCTTTATTTATTTTAGGAAGTAATTTGTCCATGGTTGGAAGAGGGTGGTTCTCTCTCATAATTGCATTGTTTGCACGCCTCATATCCACGCACAACCTTAACTCTCCATTTTCTTTCAAAATCGGAACTATGGGCGAAACCCATCTTGAAGAACCTTCCACCTCTTCGATTATATCTTGATTAAGAAGTTCCTTGATTTTGTCATCGACTTTCTTTTCTAAAGGGATGGGTACTCTTCGGCATGGTTGAGAAATGGGCTTCACGGAATCATCAATCGGTATCTCTACGAGTACATTCTTGAACTTCGGAAATGGTGTAGTAATCAAGTTGTCAACTTGGTTGATGCCAATACCCATTCGTAATACTCCCAATTTCAGTGCTGACGTTTTCCCCAGTAAGTCTCTTGTCCCACCACATATTACATAAAAAGTTGTAAAATCTTTTCGGCCATTCGCTTCAATTTCCGCGTCAAATGAGCCTTTCACTTTCAAGGGAGACTGACTGCCATAAGCAAGAAGAATTTTGCTAGGGTCCTTGATTTGATTTTTTACCTGGATTCCACCACTTTTCAGCCTTTCCCATGTTTTGTCCGTTATGAGATTGGGTTTACAACCGGAATCTATAAGCATATCAATTTCCACTCCCCCAACCATACAACTAACAGTAGAGTCATTATTTATTTGAAAAACATAGTCCACTTCTTCATCGTCCACCATATCAACATTATTTCCTTTCCGATCTCTCAGTCTCTTCCTATTTTCTGTGTACGTGTTATTACTTTGATTACCACTGTATTTCCTTTTTTGCGGCTTTGACTCAGATTTCCGAGATTTACAATGCGCTGAAAAATGACCTATCTTTTTACATGAATGACAGGTTTTATTCTTTGCTGGACAGTTGACGTCAGTGGACTTATGAAATTTGCTCCCACATCTAGTACAGCGTGACATATTCTGTGAACTAGTCCGCGCCTCATTTGAATAGAGTTGACCTTTTCTATAGCCTTGATTACTAATTTGGTTTACTTCTTGGTTCTTTGCTCCATTTCCTTCTTTTCCGTATACATCCAGTTGATGACACACTAATTCCAGGGTATTTGCTAGTGTTATTATTTCATCTAGAGAAGCTTTGTCTCCCATAGTTAAAATCTTTTTGCGCAGTTCATTTGATGTGCATTTCTCTGTGATTTGGTCGATGATGAAATTATCAGGTTTCTCAAATCCACATTTGTCCGCTTGGTTACGTAATCTCACTAGAAACTTTTCCATTTTTTCGCCAGTCTCCTGTTTCAATTGTCTGAACAAATGCCTTTCGTACACTTTACTTTGTTTAGGCAGGAAATATTCATCCAGTTTTTTCAAAGCAATTTCGAACACATCTTGATTTTCTGCTACAGTCTCTGATTCTCCAGATGGTCCAGCCCTGGCTAGAACGGGCGTAATTGCGTTAGCCCCAGGTAAATTTGAATAAATCTCCTGAAGTCCTGGACCTCCAAAATGCAACAGAGTTGCTCTCTTCTTTTCCGGAACTTGAACGTCAGCAGCCTCAAGGTAAATCAGCAACGACCTCTTCCAGCGCTCCCAACGAATACCTACAGTAGAAGTATCGCCTTCTACATCCAGTTTGTCCGGACCAGGCATAAAATTTGCCATGATGACACCCCCTTACTCCCTGGTTTGATGAGGTGACCTGAAACACCACCAATCAAATGGCAGCGACAATATAACTCACCAATTAAATGGCAACATAGTATAACCTACCAATTGAATGGCAACATATCATAACCTACCAATTGAATGGCAACATAAGATAACCTACCAATTGAATGGCAACATAACATAACCTACCAATTGAATGGTAGCATAATCATCACCTTCCAATTTAATGGCAGCATAACATAAACTACCAATTTAATGGCAACATAGTATAATCTACCAATTTAATGGCAGCGTAACATAACCTACCAATTTAATGGCAGCGTAACATAACCTACCAATTTAATGGCAGCTTAACATTATATAATCTAATACTGAAAA
>LGAG01001440.1:107115-119031 GCA_001278395.1 Lerema accius
CATATCCTCTACTTCCTCGTCTAGTTGCAGAGTTGGGTCTACTTCCCGAACCAATTCTTGCAGACGCGGCCGGCTAATCAGTGGCTGAAGATATAACATGATAAAAAAACTTAATAAAACTGTAATACAGGTTGTCATGGTGAATTTTCACAAATTACATGACGGACAAAAAAGCTTTGAGAAATAGGTGGCCATCGTCGCCGGTTGATATGGTTAATAACAAATTCATTGATTACTAGACGATGCCCGCGGCTCCGCCCGCGCAAAAGTCGATAAACCAAATATTGATTTTATCCCAAGGGAACCTATAGTCGGGATAAAATGTATCCTATGTCCTATTCCTGGATGCAACCTATCTGTGTACCAAGTTTCAGCTTAATCCGTTCAACGGTTAGAGCGTGAAGAAGGGACAAACATCCAAATATCCAAACATCCAAACATCCAAATATCCAAACATCCTTACAAACTTTCACATTTATAATATTAGTAGGATAGTAGGATTACCAACGCATAGTCAATCCGAAGAAAAGACGGTACTTGGTCGGAACAATGATTTATTTAATTGACACTTACCTGGACATTTTGGTCACCAGCTCCACGATTCTCTTTATTAGCTTGAGATTGAGAACTCATTGGACTATGTTGAGACGGCGATCCTTGCAATGAAGACTGCAGTTGCGGACTTTGCAAGGGATTGTTTACGTATTGTATCGTTCCTTGAGTATTCATCGATCCAATAGGCATATTGGGTACCTGAGGAAAATATCTTTTTATCAGCATTTTCATGATTTTAAGATAACTACTTAGGATTCAGGTATCAAATAATGTAATGACTAACACTTTTTGTTCAGAAAATACTTTGAACTCCCGTACGTATGTGATAGTTTAATTATTGCCTATATTCAATTAATATTAGGATAAATCAGGACAATCCGCTTTAATTTTACTGCACGTTTCAAGATAGACAAAACAATTTGGTCAAATTATTTATCGTGCTTGTGACAATGACAAGCATAGATGATACGCTTATATACGGATGACAAGTGACAACGCTGAACACAGAGTAGGGTAGGGTGCTAACGCATACGCTGAAATACAGTATTGTCAGTCAATGTCTTTTTTTTTAATAAGGTTTATGCCAAATTTACTCTATGGGTTTATGGCTTGGATATGAGTTCTTTAAGCCAGTATTGTTAATGTCAGTTTAATAGTGACACAGAGTAAAATTACATTATAGATTAATAAGTACCTCACCGAATTTTAATCACAGAGTAGGCTATATTAAATTTTGATTTATAAGAACCACTTGTGTATTTATAATAATACAGATCAACGTGCTAGTTACGTTACATTATAAGATTCGCACATACCCACTCTTCAAATAATAGATCCAAGATTGAATTTATGCGAGGTGGAATAATCTAAATACGGTATGTGCGTAAGAAATTAACAGAAATTTTTGTTTTCTTTTTGAATTCTATAGCATTTTTAAGTTTGGTAGGGATTAAAAATAAAAACAACTATTATGTTATACTCAGTCTATTATATTACTATATTCAGTCGACTTCCTCCAAAAGCGAAGATGTGTCAGAAAAGTCATCATTTTCTAACAATTTTGTGTTCACAGTGTTATTTTGCAAATCTTGTTGGAATACTGTTAGTGCTAATTTTATGTCCCAGTTACAGGCTCTCAAACGTCTGAAAAAAAAACAATAAAATAATTGTCTATGGTCAGATTGCCAATTTTATCCAAACAGCTATAAAATTTAAAAAACAGCAATTTTAAAATAAAAAACTTACTCTTCACATACATCCATGCTTTTAAGTTGGGTGATATGCATAAAAGCTCTACACAAAGTTGCTATGTCATCCGGCTCTGGGTTGACTAGAGCTAATGTGTCCATATTTCGAAGAGGTTCCTGTAAGAAAATATATTTTAAGGTAGTATTTATAAGGCAATTGTTATGTATACAGAGACATGAGAATGTGACGAATATGATTATGAGAAGAGAGAGAAAGAGTTAATTACCTTGAAACTTTTCACTTGTTCCTGTGTGGCAGGCGTCACTGTGACCATTTCCTTAGTAATGAGATATGTAGATGTTGCATTATTTAGTTCACTGTACTGGATTGTGAAAACAAATGTTCTTCTGAAGCTAAAATACCTTTCCTTTACATCCAAGTACTTATATTCAGTGTATATTTCTTTAAAGAATCCATCTATAACCATTATTAAATGTTTTTTCTAAAATATGAAAAAAAGAAATGTCATACATTAATATAACAATTAAATGCATAAATAAACAAGTATTCTATTTCATTCTCTTTCAGTATAAATTTAATAGAAGTATGTGTTTTTCTATTATCATTTCTTCATTGTATCTAGTTGCAATAACTCATTCTAAAGGTTCATTTGAATACCTGACTTTATTTTTTCTATAACTTGATAGCTATAAATATAAAATACCTACATTATGCAGTAGAACATCCACACAAAATGATGTGAGGTCATGTACAGAGCTTGGCATGGAGCCCAGCATACCAATTAATGCTCTACGATTTTTTATCTCAATTTCCTTCTTTGAGTGAGAATTCAACAAATTTCGGGAGTGAATTCTATAAACATTTGCCCATGAATTTATGTCTGCCTCTGGAAGAGATAACATTTTATAAAATACAGTTGATAAAAATATTCTTTGTTAAAAATTTTTTTTTACAAAAATAGCAGGTTATTCTAAAATGCAGTGGGAATATGTCTAAAATTTAAAAAGCTAAGAAACTTTTAATACTGCATTCTAAAAACTCTCGGCTGTAAGAGAAAGTTATTTAATTTTTTATGAAGGTGAATAATTTTGTCTCAAACTCCAGTAGCGCCATCTATGAAGTATATTTGGCACTGCAAAGAGAAGTGCCAATTTTGTATACTATGAGCATCATAATCATACAATCATAGGGTTAATTGGTAGAAGGCAATAATTCTACCTGTAACATTAGCACATAAAGTCCAGTGTACATCTTTTTCATAAAACTGGCCAAGTTTTAGCGCCCGAGGGCAGGAGTCATAGTGGGAAAAATATAGAGTGATAAACTTCTCCACTAACAGTCTTGTCTTTCTGTCTGTTGTTGCTAGATAGTTTCTATAAAATGGCAACATTATTCCATGTTGATTCAGTTGTATACCATCCTGGAAATAAAGTATGCCTAATTTAAAAACAAAGCCAAAAGCATTTAAGTGTAATATTTCAATTGCTATAATTTTGTTCTTATCTCTATGTCAATACTGAACCTTATTTATAATAGAATCATAAGAGCTATATTTGTAAGAATTTTAAGTATTTCTTTAACTCACCACTTCCTTTAATCTAGGAAACTTCAAGATCAGTTGTTTGATGTATGCCGAAACATCAAACTCATCACAAAATGGGTTCCCCTCTAACCAAAGCTTTTCTATTCTACTGCTTACTCGTTGCAACTCTGTCAGTGATGGTATCTACAAAATATTGTCTTATAAAATGTTTAATAAATAAATGTGTTTTACATAATCAACAGGTTGGCTTGAATTCAGTGTCCATTCATCCTACAATTTGTCTAATGACTTACCATATTGTTGCTAAAGTCAATAGCAATGAGATTTCCTTTAATGAAAAAGTTCAAAATATCTTGTGGAACTTGACTGTAAAAAAAACATAAGTTTGAATCATTTTTCTACCAGTATTTTCTAGTTTAAATGTAAGAAAAAAAGGAATAATGTTAAAGTACCTTAATTTATTATTACTTAGATTTAAAAGCTTTGTATCTCTTCCCATCCTTAACATGACTATTTTGAAATGTGAGAGTAGTGAAAATTTGTAGAAATACACATTGTTCTGCTTAAAGTCTGAAATGAAATAAGTAAATATTTTTTATTAATTAAAGTCACAATATTTTTTTAGCTATACATAACTGCACAGAACTTAAACATAAACTTACCAGGGTCGTCACAAAAATTTGATAAGTCCAGTTCACACTTTTCATTAAACCTTTTGCTAACAACACCAGCTACTATTTCATCCAATGTGATATGTGAACCAAAGCATTCTATTGAGGTCTTATCGTTAAAGAGTATGTCAATATTATACATATTTCTGTTATAAGGAAATATAAAGTCCAGCTTAATTATTTTTAATATCAAATTCAGATTATTTGTGTAGAATGTTGATAATACATTCTGGGTTTGATAAAGCACAGGGATGAGATATCCACCAAAATATTCGCTAATCATGTCAAATAAATTTACGTCTCTATCAGCCCAGTGAAGAATCTGCAACAACAGTTTAGAAGTTAATACCACATAATATTTTACATTACTCCCTAAACTAGTTAAGTATGAGTTAACATTTATCTTCTTGCACCATAAATACACTTTAATAACAACATGTTATATGTTGGAAGTATTGAAAACTTTATAGGTACCATTATTTTGTGATAAACATGCTTGTAGGACTCCTCATCACTACTAATACAGTTTTCAATATAATCGATAATAACTTGAGTAGCAGTTGCTCTGTTGAGTAAATATTTTCTATATCCATCTGGTTGAACCATCGTCATCTTAAATGTTTGTCAATTAATATTTATATTTAAAATAATCCATATGTAATCAAATTCTTAAGTTTATTTCACAGGTTTATTTTTATTTATTCTTTACTTCACACACTTGTAGAGTGACATTGACAGTATTGACACATACACGGCATTGACAGTTATCAGTTACAACGCAGTTCATGACAAACAAAAAACCACAGATAATTATTTGTCTCGTTAATTATTAAATCTTGGTTTACTTCGTCTATGTATACAATTGCTAGTTTTTAAATTCTCTATTAGCGTTTTAGTCTATGCTATACTACCTAGACTAGCTAGAGTTTGTGATGCTATGTCTGTGCCCGGTGTATAAAAATTGGTTATCATTTTTTATAATTTTTCAAGTATTATAAATAAATATACACAACAGTGTTTAGTTTGTGATAAGTTTGTTCAAATTAATCAATAAACATGAAAACTGCAGTTTTAAAGGCGTGTAAAATTGCTATATTCGTTTTAGTGTTTATGAGTGTTGTTTCGCACGTAGTAGTTGGCGATTCCGCCCCTAAAAAGCTCCAAATTGGTGTTAAAAAGAGGCCTGCAGAATGTACTATTAAAAGCAAGAAAGGAGATTTGCTGCACATGCATTATACGGTAATAAGATAATTGCAATAGATTATCTAAACATTTACATTTTACATCACATTACCATAATATTAATATTTATTCAGCACTTGATTTTTTTTGTGAAATTCATACCATGACGTGGGACAACCACAGATGTTCATGATACACGTATGTTAATGTTGAACTGTGCTGTGAACAATAAAATGAACAAAATGGGAATCAGATTTTACCAGTGATCGCTAACCATGCAAATGCAATAGCAACCGTACAGCTCATACAAAGTTATAATGTGTTTTAATTTACGAATTGTTTTCAGGGTACCCTTGATGATGGCACAGAGTTTGACAGTTCATATCCACGAGGAAACCCACTTACATTTACACTTGGGTCTGGTCAAGTTATCAAGGGATGGGACCAGGGTCTATTAGGCATGTGCGAAGGAGAACAAAGAAAACTAGTCATTCCGCCAGAACTGGCATATGGAGAAGCCGGAGCTCCTCCTAAAATACCAAAGTCTGCTACGCTCACATTCCATGTAGAGCTTGTTAAGATTGAAAAGAAGGATGAACTTTAAGTTGTAGAATAAAATGATTATGAGCGATCAAATTGATTTTTGTTGGGTATTTTATACTTTTGCATTTCCAGTGATGATTGTTGAGATTTGCTCATAAATAAACATTCCTTTTGAAATAGTCTTTTTATTACTGTTAATATTTACCTATATTGAAAATTAATATAAGCTTTAAAACTTAATTAAAGCAACAGTTAAAATAACTCCCTATACATACATAATACTCTATGAATAACTCAATATTTAATTTTGTTATAAAATACCAATTATGTTGTGTGACCATACCATAGGTCAAAGTAATTTAATAAATGGTAACTAAACTACCATGAAAATATTATATTCAAGAGAGGTAATGGCACAGAATAATTAATCTCTCTATTTTGTGGTAATGGCGACCTATATGTATAATAATTATTATAAAATATTAGGAAACTCGATTTTTAATACATTCTGTAAGTTCTTTAAGTCTTAACTAGTCTGTTTTTGTTTTGATTTTGATTTCAAACTCGCATCCAAGTCATAAACCTTTTTTTAAAAATTGATTTCAATCTTCAACTTGACAGTGACATTGACGTGTAACTTTGTAATTTGCCAAAATAATGGATGTTGGTTGAATTTTATTGGATTTCGTTATAATAATGTTTCGCGTCTCGCTGCATTTATAAAGGATTAAGTTTTTTTACATTGTGTTGTGTCCAAGATGGTAAAGATAATATTTTTACATCCCGATTTGGGTATCGGCGGCGCCGAACGTTTGGTTATCGATGCAGCATTGGCCTTCAAGAATAAAGGACACGATGTCGCATTTTTCACTAACCATCACGATCCTACGCATTGTTTTGCTGAAACAAGAGATGGAACTTTCCCCGTTACTGTTGTGGGTGATTGGATTCCACGATCCGTTTTCGGTAGATTCAAGGCGGCGTGTGCATATGCCCGAATGATTTACGCCGCTGTATATTTAGCGTGGTATGTAATACCGGTGGAAGAACCGACTCTGGTTTTCTGTGATTTGATTTCTCTATGTATTCCTTTCTTGAAAATGGCCAGGGGACCATTCAGAATCGTATTTTATTGCCACCATCCGGACAAACTGCTTTCATCCGAAGGTGGTATCTTAAAAAAAGTTTATCGAGCGCCTCTGAATTGGCTAGAGGAATTGACTACGGCCCAGGCTGACAAGGTCCTGGTAAATAGCAAATATACAGCTAGAGTATACAAAGATGCATTCCAGAAGATTAGGGATATACCAGATATCTGCTATCCGTCTATTAATACAGAGTTCTTTAGATTAACTACACCTAAACCATTGAAAGAAGTTGTCCCTGTAGGAACGGACAAGTTTGTATTTTTATCTATCAATAGATTTGAGAGGAAGAAGAATCTGCAGCTAGCCCTTAGATCTTTGGAGCATTTAAAGCATATATTAAATGATGTAGACTGGAATAGAGTGCATTTAATCATGGCTGGTGGGTTTGATCCCATAAACTTAGAGAATATGGAGCACTATATGGAGCTTACAGATTTAGCGGCCGAATTAGATATTGAAGATAAAGTGACATTTATGAAATCCCCCAAAGACATTGAAAAGGTATCTTTGTTGTATAATTGCAAAGCATTGGTTTACACTCCTTCAAATGAGCATTTTGGCATAGTGCCTTTAGAAGCAATGTTCTACAGCAAACCAGTGATTGCAGTGAACAGTGGAGGGCCGACGGAGACCATAGTTAATGATGTAACAGGGTTCTTGTGTGACCCAACGAGTGAATCTATAGCAAATGCAATGTCAAAATTGGTTTTAAATCCTGACTTGGGTGTAAGACTTGGTGAAGCAGGACGAAAGCGGTTTGAAACAAAGTTTTCATTTGAAGCATTTACTGAACAACTTGACGGGATTTTGACACGGGAGAGACAGATTATATCTGAAGTTAGGGCCATTGAGTATGAGCAGAAGAAGAAAAAATAGCATACGGCTGACACTCCTTCAATATTTGATATTGTTTGAGTGTTAAATTCTACAGATTATTGTGACTGAACTCTTTGTGATTCTATAGCTTTCATGTTTTCCATAATGGTGTACTTAGACTGTGTTTCTTTAACAAGTTAGAGTGTGGTTTATTAGTCTTTATGCTACATATTTTCGGATTATAAACACATTTTCCATATCTATACTACTTTAGCTTATAACACTACAGTTATGCTACTACAATTAAAACTTATTGCTGCTATTAATTCAATTATTGCTTAGAAATTCAACTGTAATCATGCAATTTTGATTGTGGTGAACTTAATATGGATGTTAGATTAGTAATTGTATTGTATCTTATTCTAAAATATTCTTTGTTTTATTGAGTCAGATCTGGATAACTATGCCAAGGTTAATTGTTAGTACTCCTAACACGTAAGCCTAGGCATACTTAAACATATTAGATGTATTCTAATGTGCAAATGATACATAGATATTGATGTTAATAGCCTGTGAGTTATTTTGTAATGTAAACTTGTAAATAGGTAGGTAAATGTTGAATACTATTCTTGTAACATTTTTGTATGATTCCGATAAGTGATCTAGATATTTTATTTTTGTTATAAGAATAAAACAGATGTTTAAAGTTTACTGATTGATGTTGCAACTTAGAATCTGTCTTTGTCGTAATTCTGTTAACATGAATATTAAATGGTGTAATATTATAATTGTATTTTATTGTATGTATTACTTTCATACAGTTTTGATATTGGACTTCAATTTAAAGTTCTTGATTTTCCATTTTTTTTGTATAGTACAGGTTGTGAATGACAGAAGGAAATAACTCCGCTATAATAGTTTGTAATTTTGTAGAGGCTTCTTGAATAAAACACATAGTAAACAGTAAACAAATATAATTTATTTTTAGCTTATTCGATTATAACTTTATCTGTAGTGTCATACACTTTCTGCACCGTCTCTTGCGGCAGTGGATCTAGTATTTCAAACTGGAGTTCATATTGTTGGTCGAGGCCCATGTAGCTGTCGCTCAGTATGTACAAAGTGTATATCAGACGACCTGCAACAATGAAAATTAGGATAAATATAAAAACTATTGCATTATTCGTGAATTTATGGAATGTCTAATATTTCCACCAAGTTAAAATGTTAATTATGATACCTGATAAATAACCCTACTAAATTATTTGTGTAACTTTTGTAATTAAATGAAAGTAAGGATAAAGTAGTAAAGTAAAAAGATTGGCCTATTTTCTACGTCACTTTCACAAGGAAAACGAATCCAATGACACGTCATAAGTTGAATGCACAAGCCTTTTAGACTAGCTAGAGCAGTGGCTCCCAACCAGTGGTCCGAGAAGGCAAAAATATGTCCGCGCATGATTTTTATTGTAACGGACGTTGAGCCGTAAGCTCAGAAACCAAATTAAAGTAGTTATATTTAGTTTTTATATCTACATAGTAGTGGTCCCTACTAACAAGATTGATATTACAGTGGTCCCTGACCAGGGAACGGTTGGGAACCCCTGAGCTGGAGCATGCCAAAGAAATGGACAGACATACATACATACATAAACAAAGCATTTACCTCTCTGCTCCGGAGTATAGAAGGTGAGGTGGTTGGTGCCCCGAGCGGGAACGCGTTTGAGCGCGACCAGTTCTGTCCGCTCCAGCGAGCCCAGCGTCAGCAGCCAACCCTCGCTCTTCCCGCGCGGGAACCGCGGACACAACACGTTGTTCGGGTTGCCGCCGCGACGCGTTAGTTCCACTACCAGAGTGTATTCCTAAGGAAAATAATTAACTTTTAGTGTCACATATTATGTTAAGGTAATTTTGAAATTTTTCTTATTCAGTCATATTTAAAATCGTATTCTACATATTCGTACAGTGAGAATGTTTTCGTCTAGTATGACGATTGCCATGGTATGAACTATTAACCATAGTATGATTTATTTTATATTTACATTACTTTACAAATGCATTTCAAATCAATTCAATTTTGCTATCTGTTATTCGCCCATTTGCATGCACTCTACATCTATAATTATAATAACATTAAGATAACCGCTGTTTACTATTTGTCATTTCATAGACATATATTATGTTGGTGTTCAGTGAATAACAAAACCGGCCAAGTGCGAGTCCGAATCGCGCACACGGGTTTTGTACCATCATCTATAGAAGAATATCACGTTTGTTGAGCAAAACAATACGGAAAAAAGACGTTTATTGTATGGGAACCCTTCTTCATATTTTCATTTTCTTATTTTTAGTATTTGTTATGGCGGCAACGGAAATACGTAATTTTTAAAAATTTCAGCTTTCTATCACGGCTTATGAGATACAGCCTGGTGACAGACAGACAGAGGAGGCTTAATAATAGGGTCCAGTTTCTACCTTTTACGTACATCACCCTAATAAAAATGACCAGCAGCAGCAAACATTACCTGATCAGCATGTAATGGCATCCAGGTGTTTCGTCCGGGAGGTTGTTGAACCCGCCGGTCCTGTTCCCCGTCGCAGTCGAACCAGACTCCGCGTACTGTTAGCTTCACGTCTAGAGTGGGCAAGTCGCATATTGCCTGAAAAGTTAATTACATAATATTTTAATGTTGTTAAATTCATTTGGTTAATATGCAATATAAATGAAATTGCACTAAATATAAATGAAATACAAACTCAATCACAAGAGGATCAAATACGTTAAAATTATTAATTACCAACTACTTTGAAATCATCGACGAGTATTTGTCATTAATTAAGTTGAATTGAAAAAAAACATGTTGAAATATGAATTCAAATTTCATAAACAAATAGTTTGGTAAACAATTTTTAAGTTTTTTTTTTATAAAAAAAATTAAATAATTATAACATGATTTTTGTCTCTAATAACAGTATTATAACTAAAACCAATTTACCTTATGAATCTGTTCAATTTGATGTTCCTCAAACTCTCGCCTCATATATTTGGCTAACAACTCATAGTCCCTCATACAAGATACTTTCAACCCGTTCAAAGTGGTACAAGGTTTCTTAGTATCTTTGGCCATGTGTGTGAACATGTATAAATGTTGGGAGTCCACATGTGGGAGTGTTGCGAGAGGAGAGTCAGCAGGCCATCTCGCTTGCACTATACATTGCATTAACATCTGACATGATATACAGACAGATAGCCAACCGTATTCTGCTGATGTGTCTATCATTGCCTGCAAATTAATAATTAAAAGGAGTTTAGAGATAAGTAAATAGTAAAAAAAAAATTGTATGTTTCTTATCAGCTTTCTATAAAATAAATTTGCTAGAATTATGAATTAAAAGAAATTAATAACTGATGACGTAAGTTTATTTTGAGGTTAAGTTAGATAACATTTTAATAAGAATTATGAATACAGAATATTTTACAAATCCATTGAGTTCTATTTTGAAGACAAAGTAAACAAAATATTATTAAATAAAAAATCTTTTTATTTTACAAAGTTAGCTTAAATTTTGAGGTTAAATTAGTTTACCTGTATAATCCTGATAGTCTGATCGAGCACTGACTTAGTATCGGTGAGGTAATCAGAGTTGGGCAATGGTAACCTAGTCAGATGTGCTTGCAGCAGCAAGAATGCTTTCACATTAGATGAGTCCAGAGTCAGGGAATCTACTGGCAACCGGCATTGTTGGGACAGCTCCCTTTAAATAATTATTAGTTAGTGTTTATGTAGTTACGTCTTTATTATAAAGGCACATGGGAACCCAACATTATGGGGGTCCCGACCTCATACCTTATAACAGTTCGTTTTAATAGTATAGTTTGTAATTTGTATTCGATGCCTTTAAAAATGTACATAGTCATGTAACTCTGTTTTTTTTAACATTAAAAATAAAATAAACATCGAAATCCTGACTAATTCCTATAAGGTATTTTTGGTATGGTAAAGGGGTTTGAACCTTTGTGGCTTAGTGTCGGGCCGACATTTTGTTTTTTTTTCAAAATCGCGTCGCACGATAATTCCTACAAATATTGATAGGGGACACTTATACGAACAAAAAAATATAAGGTACATCATATCCTAAAATGTCTCGTTATAGAGTAATTTGCAATAAAAGATCGATGGTAAGTACTATAATTACCTTGTAGAAACAACGTCTTGAAAGCTTCTACGCACAACTTAGTTGGTCGTGG
>LGAG01001441.1:5961-16739 GCA_001278395.1 Lerema accius
GCATTTTGATCCAATTTTGAATAATTCCCTTATATTTTAGACGTAAAATAAACTATATTAAACCTTAAATAAATAAAAACACTGCGATAATATCATCAATAAATTAATCAACCACTGTTTCAACACCTATGTATCGATGTTTGACATAATGACAACATCGATATTTCAACCTCTAACATCGATGATTGTATCAATCGTCCCTGCTATAAACAAAACAAACGGTAATTTCATTACATGTCTCATAATATAATTAAGTGAGATACCTGATAGTGTAACTGTGTACGAATTGCTACACGCCACACGTCACGTTCGTAATAATTAACACAAACAATTGTTATTACGTTCACAAACATGTCCATTTATGTTTGAAACCACTCGACGATTGAACTAATATTTGCTTGTTACTACCAGTTTGTAGGTTAGCTACTTGATTATAAAAGTTGCTGACTATAAATATTTAACCTCTTACAATAATCTTAAAACTTTTGCCCCCAGTTATATTCTTGTGATTTTAATGTCGAAACACATAAATTATGTAAGAGAAAATGAGATAGATAGCATCATACAGTTTTTGTACTTGGCTCTTAGATGGCAGCACTGGAGTTTCCTACTAGCGACATCTATTATCATCTTAGTAGTACCACAAATTGGAAAATAGTTACTACCAAAAATACGTCCTATGCAAGAGTCCTTAGTTTACTGATTTGAAATTCATAGACCGCTTCAATGCGGATTATTTTTTTACGATTGGCTTTTGAAAAGAAACAAACAAAGTTAATACAAGTAGCTCTATCCAAGTCGAGTATTGAATATCACAATTGATGCCATAGATATGCAAATATAAAGGTAAATCTTGAGAGATTTTCTAAGCAGCGAAAGAATAGGTATCGGTGAGATTTTCAAAGCAATCCTAGTGTCCTTTGACGGGTCCTTCCGGTTCCTTATGAATATTTGAAGTCACGTTCACGAGTACCGTGTCCCCGTTTCTTGACCTATCAATACCTAAAGGGCAAAAGCGTGGAAGCAAGGCGAGGTGTTGAGTTCTATGTGACTAAATTATTTGATAAAGTCTTAAGTCTATTGCGACAGTATTCCTTAGCTTCTCATAGATTTTAAGTTAGCTATAGAGTTTAAAAAGCGTGAATTTGTACAACATTATTTTCGTTTGCCCTTTTTTTTTATAGAATATTTAATAATATAATTGTATTAAGTAAGTAATTGATAAAAATGTTTGCCAGCAAAGCTTAGCTGGTTACTTAGAAAAATATATTCCGAAGGTGTGCTGTTATTTTTTTTTAATATTTGACAGCTTTTGTAACGGTCAGAGATAAAAATAGAGCGACTTGGTAACACTGGCAACAATACGCGTGCGTCCGTAAAAAAGTTTTTCGTAATAAAATCCATTCTTAACATAAAAGAGTCCGGGGTGGGGCAAATTAGATATTATTATGGTAATTCGGTCCTCCCAGCAGACTCGCAGAATCTGCCTGAACTAATTTCGTTCGTCCCACTTTCTTGCCTGTTTAACTTTGTACCTAGGCGTCATATCGCTGGCGTTAAGCGAATTAAAAAAAAAGTAATAAAGAAAAATAACTGAGGACTTTATCTATAGTTGTAATATGACTGCAACTTATGTCAGGATTAAGATAAATAAACGCTACATAACATAGTCATAGCCCCACTTTTTAGGCAGAAATAGCTCTATTTCAACTTGCATGCCCCAAACAATTTAGTTCCTTATTGACTTCAATTAAGTACATATTTTTTTCTTTGCTGTTTTAGATACCTAAATTATATTATTTTTGATTTATTAAAAGAGTCATCGTTTATCGCTTACCATGTTTTAGTCAGTAACGACGCTATTAACAAAGCTTCTTCTAAAAGCTATTTCAAATTGAAAGACTGAGTTTTGGATAAGGTACGTATTGTCTCTGTTTTTTATAATAAATAACAATACAACTAAATTTAAGTTAGAAGTGGAAAAAAGCCTCCTGTACGCTTTTTTAAATAAAGGTAAATATTATAGGTATAACGCCGTACTAAGTTCCTCAACGCACCTAAATACTATTTAAAACTAACATAAATTTAACACGGCGCAACCTAAAGGGTTTAACCCTATAATTATGGGCTGTTAAGCGTTAAACAAGTTAGGAAACTCCCGTAAATCAGGTCTCCTAACCAAAATACAAATCCTATGCTAGTAGTCTGAAGCAAATGAATGAAAATAAGCCTATTTTCAAATATACTTGAGGTTCATTAAAATAAGTGAAGTATTACGTAAGCTTTGTTTTCGTAATTTTTACAACTACTTAATGGACTATAGGTAATTTATGTGGTGTCTATTCCATTGTTATATAATTATATAATATAATTTTTATACTTATATACATTTTTTTAACAGTTAAGTATTTATTTTTTATAATAATTACTATTTTATATCTTAAAAGTTCATTAGATATCTACAATGTTACGTTGTAGGTGTGGCTAATTGAGCTAACTTCTTTTTATATTTCTCACAATAAAATTCCAAGCTATATTTCTAACATCATTCGATTTCTTTTAAAAACAATACAACACTATGAACCCAAACAAAATAATAGAAGAAAATAACGTCAATTACGACTAAGTAAAATCAAAAACATGGCATCTGTCTAATGATGTTGCCAGTTTGATCCTTTGAGCAGTTCCTCGTGAAACGACAAGGGATTTGTCCCGGATTAATCCACTATACTTCACATGTAGTACAATTACTCCTGTTGAGTAATATGGTACCTACCTACTTGCGTAGAACAACTAGTCTTAAGAGCAGCTTCACTTGCGCTCTGCTTAGCATTAAATATGTCATTTTTATCAGACTACGCCAAGAGGGTTATGTTTTTTTGTACGATATTAAGTGACAAACACACATAAGATTGGATTTTACGAGTATATTTACCAACGTAATAAAACGTAACAAGTTTTCAATAGAACCCTAAAGTGTCTAACGATATAAAAATCACTACTCGAACACTGTAAGCCAAAGATTATGATAAAAAAAACATTAAGCTCTCGTATGTTTTCATTACGCTCGTATGTTTCTTTATCAAAATCAAGTTATTTTTATCTGATTTTGTAACAGTTGTGGTTCTATCTAAAACTGGGACTATGTTGTTTTTCTACATCGATATATAGGTATTCAGTAAGGGTTTACTCACCTGACTTTTTGGCACTGTTTCCTTTCCCACCATTTTTGTTCCTTCTCGGATAGAGATTTATCTTGCTCTGACCGCAACCCATGCTGCTTCATTCACCCATCACACCACCGAAATTCACCAAAACTTTGTCTATTTTAGCACACAATCACACTGCTCAATCATAGCTGGGTTCACTTATGACATTTCTGTTATGTTAAGTTCGTTCTTCTTGTTAATCTAAGAAGTAAAACTCGGTGAAACATTTCCATTTGTTTCTGTTTGGTTTAGAGTTCTTTAACGACTTGCTGGAGAACTGATCAGTTCCGGCCATGGCTTTGTTCCTGGAAAGAAAGTGAGTTAAATTTAGTTTAAAGTCGATGTGAACTAATTAACTAGGTTATTAGAGATAATAGATTTTTTTTGATAAATGTGAGAAACAAGGGGTAAAATGATTCTTATTTTTTACCCGACTGCTAATAGGCTAATATTCTTTTGTATGTATGCCCATTGTTTTAGCACGCCCTACAGCCTAAGCGACAAGGCAGATTTCAAAGTATTGTCATTGTACTCGTTTTCATTGCGAAATTGACATATTCTATTTTTATTACATTTTTCATTATTTGAGCAGTCGGCTATTTTTTGTTTCTTTAAAATGATCGCTGTTTTTCTATGGAAGACTACTATTTTAATTTAATCAAGTCATTTAATTTGTCTTAGTATCTAGAGTTATAGCTCATTCAACGATAGTAAAATTTAACATTGTTAAGTTACTTTGGCAGTGTTACGGTTTTACAACCTCAGACCAAAATGGATATAGACTCAGTCTTCTGAACAAAAAAGAGAGGTCACATTATTTCCATTTTTTAGGATTTGACGTATGTCACCAAACATAGTTTGCCGCGCATGTGTACCAAGAACGTTATCATTTAGTTACGTTACGTTTTCTTCCACTACGCTTTTATGTACCTTAGGCGGAGTTTATATATTTTTTGGTCTGAGATGACAACTGATGATAAAGTGGCAAAACTTTCATTAAAGAAAGGCATGCCTTAAAAAAATAAGTTAAAACGTTGACATTGACATATAAACGTTTTAGTCTAATATTATAGATATTCATAGAGATTCTTTATACAATCTACATGTAAACATCGTCAGCGTGATTCAGTTGTAGGTACAGCGCCATCTATCGGAAAGAATTGTATTTTAACTTTTTTTTATTAGAGGTGAAAGTTAAAATTCTCTTCAAATAATTGCAGGTTGTAAGTTTATTGTTGACTCTCAGACCAAAAAAATTATAGACTCAGTGTTCAGGACAAAAAAAAGGTAGTTTGTTCTTCTTTTTCACGATCTGTCGTATGTCAACGATCATGGCATGCATAGCCATGTACCGGGAAACGCTATCATTTGTTGTTTACGTTATGTTTTTGAGTCTATATATTTTTTGGTCTGGGTGTCGGCTCTTTCAACCCCAGCTCTCCCCAATCGTCAATTAGTTAACCGTAGATTAGGATTAGTGATGCGAATTCAAGATGTTTGCGGCCAGCGTCAGGAAAAAATTATACAAGCTTTATGTATTACAAAGTTTTCTATCTTCTTTCTTTGTTTATCCTTCTTTTTTTGTTGCTAAAAGAAAATCCGCTGTCATTCTGTCAAAACTCTGGTAGGTGGGCTTAAAGGATTGGATGCGGTCTGGATAATAGTGTATTCAAAGTGGGGCTTACCGATACGGCGCTCGTTTGGATAAGTTTATATTAAATGCGGAGAGAATAAAGTGTATTCTACCTGTAGGTATATTAAAGTGTTCTTTACTCGAAGTACTAGCAATGGAGAAGGTATATAGTCGTCTTACTGTGGTACAATATACCAGAAAGGTACAGATAGGTAGGAAATACAATAAATAAACAATAGTCCTTAGAATTTATTCTAAGCAATAGTCTATACAATTCCACCGATTTCAACATATGAGGCATTGATTTGTCTCTACTATGGGAGCGATATTTACTAAATTATTTTTACTTCGTCTTACTTTAGAAATTGTTTGTTAGATATAGTAGGTGATGTCATCTTGGGAAAGTTCAGCTATCTATGTCACAGGTTTTCATGACTAGTTTAGGTGGCTGATAAACTGTATTATGACGATCTGTATCTTTAATTACAATAAATAAATTATTATTATTATCTTTTTTAATATACACCTCCAAACACCAATTCCCCCCACCCCTTAATTGTAGCTGTTACTTTTAATTTTCTATTCACGAAAACTAGTTTTATTTCCTACATAATATATAAAGCTTTGCTTTTAGTAGTTCCTGCATGTTTTCAGCGTGTGAGCCGCCTAAATTTCCACATCAAAGGGTCTTACATTTTGATTTCAGTCCCGAACACGTGCATATATGGACTGTCGAGGAGAAAAGCGCTTCACACTAATTATTTTGTAATTAAAGATAAAAATTTAAACTAAATACTACGTTGTCTGAAACACTTATTACTCTTGTTTCTGTAGTTATTCTGCTCATGGAGTTTAATTTAATATTGGAAAGCGTGAAGTGATTATGAATGTTACTTGAATTGCGTACCACGTAGGCATTTATGTAACTAAAAGTAACTACATTTATTAAGTACGTTAAAAAGGGTTATAATCCTAATGGCGTACAAACCAACGTCCTGCATAATCTTACGCACTGTTTAAAGTTAGAAAATATAAATACCGAACTACCCACAATTACTATATTACATGTATACATAATACGTAATAATTAAGCTTGTTCGGGACAAACTTATTACTTTGGTATTTACACACCTACAAACTGATGTTGTTGCCATGTATTAAAATAAAAGAACAAAAAATATATGATAAAAAAACTTTTTATCGCGACTGTACCAGGCTTTTCAGTGGAATTAACAGTAACCTGCCGATGGCAGCGACGTACAAAGAAACTGCGGAAACTGTAGCAGCTGCAAACTAAAACAACGCTGGAAATATCCGTTTGATTCCGCTGACCGAACACAGGCGTGTCACGTGACGTCAACAATGACTTGCATGACCAGCTGCGGTTAGCGATACAAGATAATTAAATTAAGAACTAAAAAGACCTAGACACATTTTACGAGTATCATCAACGAAGTTAAGAACACTCGGTAATCACTTGCATGACCAGCTGCGGTTAGCGATACATGATGATTTAATTAAGAACTAAAAAGACCTAGACACATTTTACGAGTATCATCAACGAAGTTAAGAACACTCGGTAATCATCAATATTCTCTTTCAATACGCTAATAGGTAATAGTACTGACTTCCGTGAACCCCACACTAACGAATTAACAGCAACAAATATTCTGATTACTAACAGGACCTAATAACCAACTAACAGTCCCCCCTCAGTCAGTCCTACTCGAAGTTTGTTACGATGTCCATGGGCGGCAGGGTTTGGTGGCACTGTCAACTCGTTTGCTATCTTAAAACTATAAAAAACACATGCACGAATTTCTTGAATCGATTTATATAATAGCGCCGACTGTTTTAAGTTGCCAACAGTCAGTGGTTGCAGCTGTCTGTTTATGACCAGCGTTAATCCTCCTATTCGATGTATGTATGTATGTATTCGTAAGATGATGGCACTTCAAGACAGTTTGCTATTCTCATATTCACAAAATACCAAATAGCTGAACTACCAATTGGTATCTCTTGGAATCTCTTCTCGCATATAGCTAACAGTAGGCTCTAACCGACTAGATAAATCGAACTAAACAATGACCCTCCCGAATTCCTAAGAGCATTAGCATTTGTATTTATTATCTGTGAACAGGAGCTGAGATTACCTATCCTTTTGATTTCAATTGACTGAATCCAGGCTTGTCTGTTGTATGTATGTGCTATGTAAATAACTATTGTATCTGTTTATACCTCTGTGGTTAGTTAGTATTGGAGATATTGACATGCATCCATGGATTTGCATATTCTGAACAAAAGGATAGGTACCTAAGGTGCCCTTGAATACGATGTTTTGACATCGCGCGATAAAAAAAACATCGCGTAGAAGGCCCCTAAGAGGCCTCTAATTATTTAGATATTTTACTTGTTTACGTAGTGCATCTGTTTTGTTAATATAAAAATGTTTTTGGAACAAGCCAGCGAACAAACACTGTATTTTATTTAAAACCCTTGTCTAGTAAGCCACGTGTCGCACACGTGCTTTAAAACGATTTTAAATTATGAAAGTTAATGTATCTAAGTTTAATAATTTAACATGAACGTAATTAGTAATCAATAGTATTTATTTATTTTTTTCTTTTTTTTTACGATTTGACATTATATCACCGAGCACGGTCTGCCGAGAAATGTAGGTACCGGAAAACGTTACCATATTTTTCTATTAACGTTGTTTTTCCCTACTACGCTTCTTTGTTCCGAAGATTGTATCTATATATCTTTTGGTCTGTGCCTTCATCATGGTGGCATAGACCAGACTTGCTCTTTCAGAAGTAGGGTTGCCACCCATGGGTTTCCTTCGATTTGTCCTACCTCTAAAGGCGTGCGAAAGGGGTATCTCAACCAATAAAAAGATAAGAGAGAAAAATTTTAATTTTTTGAAAATTTTCGAACAAAATTTTACACATATTTTCTTAAGTTTTCTAGACATAAATTTGGATGTTGACAGCCCTACTCGGAAGCATTGTTACCATGCATGCAATTGAGTCGCTCGAGGGTGTGCCGCATCTCTTGGGGGCAATGACCCGCGTTCACTCTAATGAGGGGAGACGAGGGGTCAGTTCTGTCATAACCCTGATTCAGCTTATCTAAAATGACCCACTGTTACTATCATAGTGAGAATCTAATGTAATTAAATTATCATAGAGACGAAATACTAAACTAAAACTACAATGTAGAGACTAACAGTAGATAAACTGCTTGCGTTCCCTCCGAGGGCCCACATCTGAAATCATTGGTTCCGTTTCGATAAAAATTTAGTAGGAGCTTAAAAAAAATTGTAGCCTAAAGGAAAAATTTGTAGGTGTAATACGGCCAACGCTACAACTCGTTAATTGTGGGCCCTCAGACGACCATGGTCACTTATTGGATTTCTGAATCTGGGCTATTTTTATAAATGTTGTGAATGTAGATATTTAGTAGGTATTTTGTACAATTATTATACATTAATATCAGCCCACCTGGTTTTATGCAAGTAAAGTTATTCCAATCGGTTTGTGGGCCCTCCGTTCGCATTTTCTCAAAAATATCTTTGATCCTACAAATTAATTCTTACAAGTTGGAATGTTCGTGTTTGGTTATAATTTTGTACGAGTTCTAATAGTCCCTACGCCACAAGTATCAGCTTTATCACTTGTACTATTAAAAAGTAACAGCCATTTGTAATGTGGGCCCTCAGTCGAAACGCTTCATATTGATTAATCACGTTTATAAGTATTGTGTGTGATGTATAAGTAAACACAAGGTCATTTAATTTAGTAGCATTTTACTACAAAAAGATAAGCACCAGAAAGTGTTTTAAATATTTCTCTTTGCTGAGAAAAAATAAGATAATACTTTCAAGTGAAAACTGTACGCTAGGGTAACCACACAATCGTAGTACCTAAATTAATTTAAACTATATTTTATAAAATCGTGTCTCTATATTTTATTGTTGAAAATGAACACAAAACCGTGGAATTTATGTTAATTTAATAAGTAGTTGTATTCCGGTTTCCTGTTGTAATATTGAGGTGCTCCTCATTTTGAGTAACGTTGACATTAATATACAACAAACATTTTTTATGTTTTTTGTCAGATAATTAAGAGATAAGTTAATGTTTAGTTAAAAAATAATCTCAGATTAACATATCGTACCTCTTGTGTTTTTTTACCCCAGTACAAATTCTGAAAATACTCAGATTGTGTGGTTACCCTAGCGTACAGTTTTCACTTGAAAGTATTATCTTATTTTTTCTCAGCAAAGAGAAATATTTAAAACACTTTCTGGTGCTTATCTTTTTGTAGTAAAATGCTACTAAATTAAATGACCTTGTGTTTACTTATACATCACACACAATACTTATAAACGTGATTAATCAATATGAAGCGTTTCGACTGAGGGCCCACATTACAAATGGCTGTTACTTTTTAATAGTACAAGTGATAAAGCTGATACTTGTGGCGTAGGGACTATTAGAACTCGTACAAAATTATAACCAAACACGAACATTCCAACTTGTAAGAATTAATTTGTAGGATCAAAGATATTTTTGAGAAAATGCGAACGGAGGGCCCACAAATCGATTGGAATAACTTTACTTGCATAAAACCAGGTGGGCTGATATTAATGTATAATAATTGTACAAAATACCTACTAAATATCTACATTCACAACATTTATAAAAATAGCCCAGATTCAGAAATCCAATAAGTGACCATGGTCGTCTGAGGGCCCACAATTAAAGAGTTGTAGCGTTGGCCGTATTACACCTACAAATTTTTCCTTTAGGCTACAATTTTTTTTAAGCTCCTACTAAATTTTTATCGAAACGGAACCAACGATTTCAGATGTGGGCCCTCGGAGGGAACGCAAGCGATAAACTCGTGTATGTATGTAATGTATGTATGTATTTCGTTTCTGATAGCTACGTTCTGCGCGAACACCTTTTCGATTTAATTATTAAACAACCGAAATCCGTTTCTGTATAATAGCGTCTATGTGTGTGCTGGTCGAGAGCGCTAACTATGGAGTATACTATTTGCTACTGTGTTTGTCAATATTGTGCTAAAATTAAAAAACTAAACTTGACAGATGACAGCATATGAAATGTCATTTGATTATTCTTCACTGTGCAAGTGACATAGACTATCATTATTTTTAAAATACTAGCCAATTTTTTATTTTTATTTTTCTTTTAATTATTACTCGTTTAACTTATTTTGAGCATGCCAGTATCGTTATGTGCCTTTCAAAGCCATGAGAGTTCTAAAGAGCTAACAATATAAATTATAATCGCGATCAACATTGTTGAAATTTCGTGTTTGCGTTACTAAGTGTTTAATAACAACTTACCTCTTACTTAACATTGTTCCTGAACTAATTTAAACTTGAACATTATGCCGACATTCTCACATATTTTAGTATTATGTAGCTTTACTCAAAGTTAGATTGTATATAATCGTCTTATAACAATCCTAATATTTCAAAGATGTAGAAGCCGAGCTGTGGTCAGAGACGGACCATGACGTATTATGTCAAACCACAGATTATTAAAGACTCATTTGATACCTACGTAGTTGACAGATTTCAATGTCAAAGTTAACTGTCTAATAATGGCTTTTTTTGTCTGACGACTGTGTGCAGTTTTTGTTCTTAAAATGTGTGATTATGTGTGTTTTGATTTTAATAAAAAAATAGTATTTGTGCAACATATTTTGAACAGTATGTAACTGTTTGCACTTCTTTGAAATTTAAAGTTTAACCCATTCACAGCTCCAATTACTTCGAGCCGGCGTTATATTAATGGCTTATTCTCAAAGTACTCCGAAATTAATTCTCAGTTTCCTCCGTGAAAAAAAATTATTTAAAAATTCATTCTCATTTTACTCCAAGGCAATTAAAATTCATTCTC
>LGAG01001441.1:16901-31169 GCA_001278395.1 Lerema accius
ATAATTAACAAACATACGCATCGCTAATAGGGGTTAAAAAGTATTTTACTTAAAGTTGCAGGTACCAGAGCTACCATACTCTAACCCTATTGGTTATACCTAGAGACCTTAGATCATTAGCGAAACATTTAAGCACTCCATGTTCTCTGTCTCTCTAGCATGAGGGTTTGTTGCTATATTGACTTTTTCTCTTTATTTTACATAAAATACATTTTAAAGTATAGAAATAATTTGTTATATCATCGACAACATGGTGAGTAACAATTATATTTTTTATATTAAAAATATATTAGAATGTTGGTTGCCAACAATATTTTACATCAATAATGACTAATAATGGAAAGATGTATATTTAGGTAAAATGCCAATACAAAAAAATGAAATAATTTAATACTGCTGAGAACCAGTTCTTTTTGTCTGACTGTACCTATATAAGCGCGGAGGAGAATGAGAATTGACGAAAATGATCGTCGGAGGATATTGAGAACGGACGTAACACCTCGCGGAGGAGGATGAGAATTAAAAAAGAGGTATTTAATTTTATGAACAATTTTGCGGAGTATTTTGAGAATCAATGTTAGAGATTCTTATCTTTTCAGAACAAAAGAACGGAGGACTCTGAGAATAACCCATATTAATGTAGGTACCGAAAATTCAACCCTTCACGTAATTAATATTAGGATTATAAGTTTTTTTTAATTCCATAACCAAAGCATTTCATTTGAAGGGAGGCATCAAAAAATTATACGATTTACTTTACTTTGTAAGCCCCTCATTTACACCTGTTAACATTCCAACGGTGTTTTAAAACAAAATCGATATTTTTAAATATCGAACAGGTTCTAAAGTTTAAAAATAACCGCCATTATTCTTTTTAGAATGTGAGTTTACCCGACACAAGACCGTAATATACATTTTTCTACACGTTTTATCATACTTGTACCATAAATCTTGCATTGCCCAAACAACCGGCCAAGGTTGTGCCAACAGGTGGCAAGCTATACGATTTTAGTGTTGTTCTAATTCTTTTTAGAGATGGGGCAATACTGCTTACACAAAAATAAAATCATTTTAATAGTAATAAAAAAAAATTAACAATGTTCCGATTGAAACACTATAAATTGTAGATTAAGTAATATAAGTAAGTGCTCTCTGAAACAGAAATGACCAAGATATTTTTTGTCACTAGCGGTCACCCATCCACTTTCCGACCGCGTCTACGGTTGCTTAACTTCGTCGATCATTTAAGATCGACGCAAACTATAGCCGCCGGCCGACTATAAGCGCTGCACTTAATCGACTATCCAAACGTAATTACTGATTAACTACATACGATTAAATTAGTTACTTGCGATTTCGGTGTGTCACATCCCTTCTCTACTCAATCGGTCGACGCAACAAAAGAGTTATGTTTCCCCCGTGTATGTTGTGGCATTCTTTACGCGATCGTAACTTCTGAACGATTGTAGGCAGTTTAAAAGATCGATTGGAGTCCGCTTTAATCCTATAGGCTCATCATTTTGGGTATCTGTAAACAAAATGTCACCACTCTGAGGCTGAATACAATATCTTCGATACACATCTTCGTATTTTTAACATCCAAGAGGAGTCACTTTGCTTTTCAAGTAAAGCTAGGTATGTATGTAAGTCCTAATTTTTATTTTTATTCGATTTTTTTTATTTTAGATTAGTTTTTTTTGTTAGAATAAAATTTATTGTTAATTTATCTGTATGATCCTATAAAAAAAATTAAATAAACAAGTACAAAGTGTTCGTCTTTGAAGTCGAAAAATTCTGATAATTTAATAAAAAAAAGCGCTTATCCAAGCATTAGAACACAAGCATTACATATTATACAAGCATCTACGTAAGATTTTTTTATTTTGGAACGTAAGAACGAATGTATTGTACGGTGCATTGAACGAATGAACGAATGGAGAACTTTAGCCGCAGCAAGTTTTCAGTTATATCGGCTTACCGCACTTCTGTGGTTGAAATCTGAAGTTCGAATGAACTCCGAATAGTAGTGAATGAACTCTGAATGTATTCGATTTTCTCTTATTACTTGAGCTCAATTTTCTCAGGATTTAACTGGTGTTTCGTGTTAAAACGTTTAGTTCTTTTGTAAATAGTGTTTTTTTAAACTTCCAACGACTTATCGCTTTAATTATCGTGTAACGATATGGCATTCATTTATAATGCCGGTGTTATGAGCCACCATCGCCAACCGCCCACGGATTTCGTGACAAACCTCGAGTAGCACAATAATGGGGACTGTAAGACAGTTAAGTACCTAATAGTGAAAAGTGACTCAAGCAAGAGGGTGGTCGCTATCCAGACGAAGTTTACATAAAGATACTAATACTACTAATAATATGGATGATACAAATATTACGGATTTTTATTAAGTATTTATAACAGAACAGAATGTTGGCACTCTATTAGTGCAAGATATGAAAGCTAAAAATTTTGCAAAACATCGATTGCTTTGTATTTTGTATTTTAAATTTTGTTTTGTACAATTTGGTCGCCAGGCGACAAAGACCTGCAAATAAATTGAATAAAAAAAAACAAAAAAATCATAAAAAAGTAAGTCATTCAAATTTTTTCGTTTCTTACAGCGATTTACTCTGGTAAGTGCACCATGTTTGTTCTATTCGTGAAAAGACCGTCATAGTGAGGCGGGAGGCGTTCTACTGAATGTGTAAGTGGCATAAGAGTACTTGCTGTCCCCTTTCCTTTGAACAGCTTCCCTCGGGATCGAGAGCTAGGCTTTGTAGTGACCTGGGAGGTAGGACACTCACATTATAGACGAGTTACGACATTGCAAAAAATAAAGTTTTTCTCTGATTTTGTGTAAAAAATCTGAAAAATCTGTTCGCGCAAGGAATGATTTAATGAATGGTTAATGAATTGTTTTTAACAGGTAGGTAGGGTAGTTTTTTGTTTTATTATATTTCGAACACCAATCTACGATTGTTGGATGTTTCAAACACCAAATCAATGCGAAAAAATTACAAAAAAAGTGATTTGTACATACCTGTATGTAAAATAATCTTACAACAGGCAATGTTATCTAAAATAGCATCGAGTTTCATCCGTATTTATACTTTTGTTATTTTTATTTCATAACTGCAAAATAAAAAATTTGCAATGCAATCCGGCCAGTTAAAGCGTGCGGTAGGCCTTAAATTCTGGTTGTATCTGTGACGAATCACGCAATTGTTAGCGGTAGACGGTCGCCGCACGCACAAGTAGCTACCCACGCTCCAGATTACATTAGGGATGTTCTACGGTTTGTATCCGTATCCGAAACAATATTTTTTTCGCGAAAATAATCGGTAACTGAGCAGACAAGCCACAATAAGTGATCATTGTCGCCAATGGTTAGACGATGTTGCTCTGTTAGGAAAACACACTTATTTATAAAAAAAATATTCTACTTGGTATATTGCATTCAAAAAATGATTCTTGATCTGACTGCTGAAAAATTGGCTGAAGGTAACTTGATGGGAATACTACCTAGATTATGTATTACTATGTACTATTTCCGAAACAGTGATAGCCTAGTGGTTTAAACATTGGTCATTCTAACCGGAGTTCCTGGGTTCAAACACCCCGGCATGCGCCTCTAATTAAAAAAGTTATGTGCGTATTAGATACTAATTTTATTACTTGCTGTTAAGAAAAACATCGTGAGGAAACCTACACATCTGAGATTTCTCCATAGAGTTCTCAAATAGGGGTGTGACTTCGGCCACTCCGCACTAGGCCAGCGTGGTCGACAAAGGCCTGTACCTCTTACATTGTGAGAGGAGACCCGAGCCCAGCAGTGGGACAATTATGGGTTGTGATGATGGATGATATCCGAAAATCTTGTTACACAAAACCATGGGATACGAGTATTTCCCATCACTATACCTTGACGAGGCGTGCAACTAATGAAGAATGCTAAACTGGGTACTTACATCTACATTGGCTTCCTACTATAAAGCTCGGAAAGTTCTCCGTAAACGCGGACTGAATACTAACGTTGATAATTGTAACTTGGAGATAATACTTATTATATTAAGCAGCCTACAGGATGGAGGCTTTATTGTAGTACTAGACGTTGCCTGCGGCTTCGCCCGCTGAAATTTAGTTTAAGTCCATTATTACATACCTACCTGCTTCAAATAAACAATAAATAATGGAAACACTCAACTGATACGTTATTTTTGTATAAAAAAATGTAGTTTGTGTCCAGTAACGAATTCAATGACACTCCATAATAAGTATGTTGAAATCTGTCAAATGGTTTACGCTGTAGTGTCAATGACAACTAATAAAATAATATTAAGCTTTCTGCACCTCTTCTCCGTGTAAACTTTAACCATGACAAATCAAACTCATACGCGTCACAATATAAAAATGGTTTGAAAATGAATCGCTTCACATAAATAGACACAAATTACAGCAAAAAACAAAATTACTTCCGGAACGCCTTTACAAGCACGACGGTCTATTTTGGCTATTTCGGTAATGTTTTGATTTGTGTAATATGTTTTTATAGGCCGTGAATAGCCAGGGACGCCAAAACGAGGTGTAAAAATGATTCATTGGCGTACGAAGTACGAGTTGAGAATGGTTTAAGTAAACAACTCATAAACTGTCTTGTTTAGCACTGTTTGAGGTTTAAACTATATGCTTTGTCAAAACTAGTTTACTTTGTAAGTGAAAGGGTTAGTGCAGATTAGAAATGACGACGTTTTGAATTGAATTTTTTTTTTATCGTAAATCGTAACCCATTGAATGCAACTATCTAATTATAATTACGGGAAAAAAGCGCAACTGTTTTTTTTTTTGGGTAATGCCCTAATAATTACTAATTAATTAAAAATATTATTATAGTCTATGCCACTCTCACTATAGAGACGAATTCAATGACACCCCATATTGAAATCCCTTAAGCCATTTGGACTGTAGAGCATACCAAAAATGGACATATACATATACAGATATAGCTCGTTTTTTTCGTCGTGATGTAAAAAGTAAAAAGTACATACATAATTTCGAAAATGATTACTCTCCTCTTGTCGTAAAAGGGTACAAGAGAAAATGCGTCTTTTTTGAAGCAACCTGCAGTTTTCCTGATCTATGAGGCTCAATAAAACCATTTCAATAGGTAAACCGCACCCACTTTTCATTCCTTGAGCTTTTTCCTCCACTGAATAAGAATGAATTCATTTCAAATAAGATCTCTTAGGATTTGCACTTCACTTTAAACCATTTAATATGAGCCGAAGATTTATACTCTTTGATTTCCTTAATATTTAATAAGTATTACAGTTAACGTTAACGTTCAAATGATGTACGAGTATGTTAACTACATAATTAACATAAACGTTTTTTAACCCAGTTAATAAACAGACAAATAACTTTCTTATTTTTTTCTTAGACACTTCCATTGAAGTATGTTCTATCTCAAACTATTAAAGCAAAACGATTGAAATTATTGAAAATACCACTTTACTATGAGGTAATACCCAAAGATTTTTTAAAATAGGGATGTTATAAGTTTACCCGACGTATGTTTTTGTATATGACTATACCATGAATAAGTTAACCAATTTTGTAGGATTTTGTTTCAAATTTGATATGATTGAGTTGGTTTTCAGGTGTTAATTAATCTATACTACTCTCGTGGGCATTAAAATGTTTAATTTACTTATAAATAATGTTTATTTTCAGCAACTAATGAGTATGCTCTTTGATAAACATATGTGTTAGTACCTTAAGAATTTATTGATCTATCATAACTAGTCTATAGAACACTGTCTGTAATAGGACCAACATTTTCAAGTATTGGCGACGCCCTCCATTTATTTGAACATGTTATATGTATGCAAATATTTATCTCAGGATCACGGCATGAATACAGAAGTCCTATATTACGACGGCTCTGTTTGGTAAAATTACGTCATGTCAATAAATAATGGGGACAAAACGTAAATCATACTAACGTTATTATTTTTTTGTGCCGCCGACAAATAAGCAGACAGCAATGAGGTTTTAACGTAACTGATAGCAATACTGAGTAAGGGTCTTTTCTCTTAATTGAGGAGGCAGAGAATACCTATTCTTCCACGCTGCTCCAGTGTAGATTAATGGAGGAGTTAGTAGCAAGCCCAAGTGTCGATAGATTTAAATCTGCCCGATGACACCCGACTTGGCTTATAGATTGTTATCGTTTGTCATCTAACGATAACAATCGGGATCGTTTCATGTGCCTTTCAAAGGATGGAAGCGCTTAAGAAATTTTGCCGCAAGCGGTCACCCATCCACTTTCCGACCGCGCCCGCAGTTGCTTAACTTATTCGGTCATTTAAACACGAACAAGCTTTGAGAGCTTCTGTTTCAGTCCTCTAGTTAGGTACTAAAATTGCCTCAGTGACCCCTTTGTGTAATGTATTCAACTCATTACTCAGACTCAGATCAAGACAAACATGCGGTTTTGCGACAAGCACAAAATATTTGTAACCAGGTCCGGCCATTTTGTTTAACATAATCCGCGACCGTAAGCTAATATCCGTTTAAGGTCAAAGTTTACATTAGAGAATATGAATTTATAATCTAAGTTCGCCTCATACGGTTGTCTGTTAGCTGAAAATGCCTCGGGCTATCTGACGTTAACAATATTACCTACCGAAGTATTTTGTGCTCTGAAACTTTGTAACATTACATCAGAGGGATCGACTATTCGGTTACAAATAAGTCAATTGGCTGAACCTCAATTACAGATGAATTAATAGTTTGACTTTAATCCTTTGATGGTTCCTTACAGGGCTTTCCTTGTGACTGAAAAGGCCATATTAGGCCACGCTTCTCCAGTACGGATTGACAGAGGTATTATATTAGTGTCGGCAGTTTCTATGCCGTTCGAAGGTTTTCTTCATGTCTTAACGACTGTCATCTAGTGATAACAAACGAAATCAACAATTTAATATGTCCTCTGAAGGTTGGCAGTCCATTAGTTTAGCTTAATGGATAGACTAACGAACCTTCCTGGGTTAAAATCTAATTAAAAAAGAAGTTATGAGCGTATTAGATTTTAATTATCAATTGCTACGGTAAAGGAAAACATCGTGAGGAAACCTGCACACCTGAGAGTTCTTGAAGGTGTGTGAAGTCTGCCAATCCGTAATAGGCCAGCGTGGTGGATTATGGTTTGCGGCTAATCTCTGAAACGGCTGGACCGATCTTGACGGGACTTTTTGGCACAGCTGATACAATAACGAGTAACTTATACTACTTTTTTAACTTTCGTTTCGGCATGGGTTTCCTGAAGCGACCGCGGGTCCACTAGTATAAAATATAGAAGAACGTCTGCTCAGTCTTCTGGTTTAATATATACATAATATTATGTAGATCTATTAGCTCACTTAACCTACTGAACGACGCAATATATGCTCTTGGCCGAGTTCAATTTGCAAAGCCATAAGCCGCTGTAATAGTATTAGTTTTGTCGGGTCACCGGGCGGGATATCTTGAGACTTCAGCCTACACTAGACTTTCATACGAAAGAGATTTTAGACAACAGAAAATAATTTTAATGTTGAATTAAAATATGTATTTCATAATCTTTCGTGGGTGTCTTTTTATAAGCTTTTATTTAACTTGCAATGTATGTATATGAAGGAGGAATCTTGCAAGTTAAATATGACCAACTTCCCAGTTTCTGAGTGAGCTGAAATTTTTCATACTGGTCCATTCCCGATGACAATGCATGTTAATGATAAGCATGGCGTGATACTGCTGCCAGGATTGCCTCCAGACAATTGAACTCCTCAACGGTTAACAGTAGGGACATGAAATTTTGTATACTGGTTCAGACCCGATGACAATGCGTGTTTATGTTATGCATGACGTGCTACTACTAAGATTTAATAAAAGCTTACTATAAAAGTTTTTTAACATTAACTTATTAAGTTTTGAGTTGCATTCAATTTATAACACCCCTAACATTTGTATTTTGGCTTAAAGATGCTGACAATGCTGATATACAAGCTGGTTTATAAGCACTTAGTAATTATTCAAAGTTACACTAACGCAAATTGTACGCGCGTTTGTATCGATACTTTTTGTATCCGGGAAATAGCACTAAAGTGAAATGAATGAAAACAAAAATTCCGTGGTAATCGAAAATCGCATTCAACTTCAACAACCAAAAGTATTGTTTAAATGTCAATCGACTTTTTTTGTGCAAAAGTCCGGGGAAAGACCAAGATTTTGACCAAAATGTCCAGGGTTAGCAAATATTATCCCCGGAAACGGAAATTATTTCGTAGCAGCTCTACCTTTACAAGCTGTGCTTTCACAAGACACAATTTCAGTTACATCTGATAAAATCATCAATAATTTCATTGTCTAGCCTACCATATTTTATTCAAAACATATTCTAAATCAATAAACTCGAACCACAATAGGGCAGTGTTGTAGTGGATTTCTATTCTGAAATTCTCAATAGTGAATTATTACAGAAATAATAAATTATTGATGAACAGGTGTTGTACGTACATCGACGCATTTCATTACGCTGTCATTCTAATACTTCAGTTGTTTAACATAACATATTCACGCTTTCAATTCTTGTTATATGTTGTTCTTGTTATGTCATGGGCCAAGGGATTAATACGGCATTATTAATACTGTCCAATCAATATCTATAATGAAGACACAAATAGGGTCAAGTGTTACATAATTGCTTAATGTTCATGATATATATTTCCAAGTAATTATGCTATTAATTAAGATCATAGAATTATGACATTAGTTAGTATTAATACTAACGTAATAGACTTTTATTTAATTTGAATGCGTGGTGTGTTTTTCTTAAAGAGAGGCTATAAAATGTGTTTTTGTTATTTTGCCTAATAAGGAAAGAAACTATTCACGTAGCTATATTTATATAACAGATTAACGGACTAACTAACTTAACTAAAACATTAACATAATGTGCAGATCATTTTTTAAAAACATGGTCATTATGAATAATGTCAGGTTTTTCACTTGGTCCATGACATATTCGAGAAAATTGAAAGTAAACAAAGCTCGGATTCATTTTAATATTTTAGACAATCTCTACCCACGCCACTGTTTGCGGTGTTAAAATCTTATGTTGTTTAAGCAATAGAAAATTACTTAACATTAAACCACACCATGCTATTTTCGTACCGGCTTTGTGTTAGGATTTAAAACTCATTTAATCACACGACCTTATATATTTAATTCACATTAAAATCGTAAGCGAATTGTTTTTAGGTATAATTATTTCTCTGTGTACAGTCATGATCATAAAGTTCAAAAATAAACAGAAGTTAAGCATCTTAATCAGCAGAATAACGTATAATTAAGTTACCCAATCTCAAAATACATTTATTACCTGTAACATCTTCAGTAGAGAAGTCACTTAATTATACTTTACGAATGGAGAATGATTAATGTCAGCCAATTAGCGATGTTACCACACCGTTCTCAGCTAGTGTATGGAGCGGAGAAGATATGACGTCACGTAACTAATTAATGTCACTCGCAGTTTTATCAGACTAAAAAGGTAACCTAGTTTCCTAAAGGTGTCGTGTGATTTCCTAAATGATAAGTATTTTGACGTGAAAATGTTTATATAAGACGTTCTTTGCATTATACAGCAAATTTGATGCTTTTATGCTATCATTAACAAATCTAGTAATGGCTCATGTTTATGTCTAAAACTACATAAATAAATGTAAGTACTTATATATAATTTATATACATATATGACATTCATACCGGCCGTATTCATTTGAATACGTGAAATGTAAATCTTTATGCTACTTTGCAAAACTATTGCAGGCCGGTACCGTAAAACGGGGTTACTTAAACAGGGGGGGTAAATTTGACATTTTTGGGGCCTCTTTAACAGCGTGACAAACGTGCGCACAACGAGTTATTCGTTGGCTTCTAATATGAGAAAATCTACAGAGCTCCTTCAGAACTACGAGACTTAGTCATTTTGATCCGCAGGAAGACATTAAAAGCATCCAGCAGATTATACAGAAGACACTGGCCGTGTTCTCGAAAGCAGTTTGCTGGAATTTTTTAAATAAACAAGAGGCTACAACTTTGAAAGAATTCGACACTGAAGAGGAAAGAAAGTGATTTATAAACCAGGTACACAGATAACTACAACCTAAGATGGCCAAGGTGTGTAAAGCCCAACAATCGAGGATGCCCCTAGCCCAATAACCTACCGCTGCCAGTCTACCCGGTCTACCCCTGATGTCCTCAACGTCGTCTGTGCTGCATGTTCCAAGCCGAAGAATCGAGGATGCCCGAAGTCCAATATCCTACCTCTTATGTCTCCTCAACTTTATCCTAGTCGCCTATATCAGGCCATCAGACTTCGTCCGACGACGATGTCCCTTTAAGTTATTTTTCACATAAAAAGGTTAAATTTTCCCGTAATTATTTTTTATTTTTAATAAAATAATGTCAAAGTAACCTTATCATTTTCAATCTTTGACCTACCGTACATTTTAACGTCTTGTCAAACAAACCCCTAACTACGGGTAACATTGACACGTTAAAAAAAAATATATATAAAATCGTGGGGGGCCTGTGGGGTTTTATATTTGTACGAATTCGATAGCCAAAGGATACAATGTTCTGTTTGAGCAAGAAAACCAGTAATATTGGATCCTATAAAAAGGTTACATCCAATAAACTATCAAAACCTGTGTAAAGTAGCCCCGTTTTACGGTATGAGTTTAAGATTTGCTATATTTAAAAAAGAAAGTCCAGACAGCTGAATATCCTACTATCCTACTAATATTATAAATGCGAATGTTTATATGTATGTTTGTACCTCTTTCACGATAAAACTACTGGATGGATTTTGATGAAACTTTACAGTGATATAGGTTATACATCAGAATAACACATAGGCTACAGTTTGTAGTGATTTTATGTAATTTTGGTCGCAATGTAACGATAAATGTCAATTAAGCCGGAAAAAAATCTGCCCTCTGAGAGCGACCTTGGCGTGCGCTGCCTAAACCATTGAAGTTACACAAATACGAAGTACTGCAGGATTGTTTGTCTTGAATATTTCTAAATAAAAGTCCGCGACAGCATATATCTACCTTTTATGTGGAAGCCACTATGACCAAAAATATGAACCATAAATTTAATTAAATTGGATTTTGTTTTACAATGCATATTTTGGTATATTAATTTCACACTCTTATCAAAATCAATACGTTTGTTACTTTAAGTATTTAATGTAGATTAACTTTGTCTTTTACAGTAAGTAATTTGGCCGAATAGTTTAAAAGTTATCACGATATGATTGACTTGAATGAAGCGTTA
This sequence comes from Lerema accius, assembly GCA_001278395.1. Lineage (NCBI taxonomy): Eukaryota > Metazoa > Arthropoda > Insecta > Lepidoptera > Hesperiidae > Lerema > Lerema accius. The sequence continues at coordinate 28,287 of LGAG01001441.1, forward strand.
AGAGCGTTTCAAAAAACAGCGGACGCACGCCGCGGCGCAGGCTATGATAATATGATGCAATGGTTTTTAATAATTGTGTTCTCTATGTATTTTAGGCAAATTCTTATTTATCCCATATGGATAATCTAAGTCCTGGGAAAAGACATAGGGGTACTTTTTATAAACACACTATACAGGCGAAGAATACGAGTATATAAAACCGGCCAAGTGCGAGTCGGACTCGCACATAAGGGGTTCCGCATCATGATCGCTAACACACTCATACCTTCGCAGTAGGAATCCCTGTGTCGCAGGTGGCATGGACAACACAAATAACACATCACGAACACCCGAGAACAAACATCTGTCACATATAAATAAATGTCTGCCCCGGCCGGGAATCGAACCCGGGAACACTCGCTTCGCAGGCAGGGCCACTACCAACGAGGCTACGGCTATGGGGTCGTCACCATTAATAAAAGATACTTACTTATTTTATCTACCTACTAAAATAATCAAGTTTCTACCTGTTTTCTAAGATCGACTAAAACATTTCTTAAAAACTACGTTTGTTGTATGGGAGTTTGTTGTATTTACTTTATTTTTTTATTTTGAACGGTACGCTAATAGTAAAAAAATACATAATATAATAAATAAAATTATCTGTCACGAAACTTATGCGGCAGACAAAATTTTACGCGAGTGAAGCCGCGGGCAAAAACTAGTACATCAAATAAAACAAAACAAACTCACAAATTACACACGTTTCCTTGTGATTTGCTCGACTAAAAGGCAAATCCGGGTATAGATCAACGATAACCCATTGAATAAACACTGGATAAATCTAGATAAATCCAGAAAAATCCAGATAAATCTAGATTGGCTCGGTAAACCAGTAAGTTTCTTTATTAAAGCGAGATAACGCAATAGCCGTCGTGGAGAGGAGCAGACTTAATTCCGCTCAACGCTACGTCGACTCCCATCATAAATTGTGTCTACTGAATTAATGTTGCCATATTTATAACAATATTATAATATCCACAGATTATATAAGGTCTTTTCCTTTGTATATGAATGATTTAGATGTTTAATTGGAGAAATAAATGTTATTACTTGTAAATACTGTCTGTGACTGATATGTTAGTTTCTATATGAATCTCTTTCGAATTCAAATGTTTTTTCAAGTGTTTAAGAGAGACAACAATACATACTTAAATGGGTTACGTATTATTGTTTTGATCCTTACTAAATGGAATTACAGTTTGTTTAGATAAGGTTAGGTAATATTAAATTTAAACAGAAATAGGAGAAAAAAATCGTGTCATGGTTTTAGTATAATTACCATCAATTAAATATCACGAGTTACGTACGTATATTTGTTACTAGTGAGTCCGCCCTCGCTTCGCTTCGGGAAATGACAATACGAAGGTGAATAAAAAAGTAGCCTAAGTTACTCCTTATTACATTAGCTATCTACCAGTGAATGTCCCATCAAAATCGGTCTAGCCGTTTCAGACATTAGCCGAAACATACAGACAGACAGGCATAAATTGTAAAATATGTTATTATGGTTTATTGTGTATACTCGTATACTCGTACATTTACATATAAACATTGAGTAAAAAGCGATTATTTTAATATTACAAACACATACGGTAGGTACCTAATCCAATTTTATTAATTTATTTGTAGGTACTTATAGATATTTTTAAGACGTACCTTTGATATAACTTCTTGTTGCTAAGCCATTTCTATACTTGAACATGTTCGTATAATGTAGGTCACAGTGAAATAGCCCAATAACGAAACAATCCTTGGAGATGAGACGATTGTCCGTTAACGTCATAAAAAGTAACAACTTTGTCTGCTGTTCCTTCATATCATAAATGCTTTACATAAGACAACAGCAGATTAAATTGTCACAATAATAATATTGTTTTATTGCTAATCTATACTTCTATATCTATGCTTAATAATATAAAACTGAAGAGTTTGTTTGGTTGAATGCGCTAATCGCTAATGCGCATTACTGGACCGATTTGAAAAACTCTTTTAGTGTAAGATATCCATTTATCGAGGAAGGCTATATAAGTTATATAACATCACGTTATGAATAGCAGAGGAGCAGCAATAAAAAAATATTGCAAAAACGGAAAATAATACGCGGGGAGAGCCGCGGACGATTTCTAGTTGCAGATAAAACACTATGAGAATAAAAATCTTCATCACAAATTTCGATGAAAATTCTAAGTCTGATTTTGGGGGTTGAAAAATTTATTAATCATAGTTTTATTAATGTAAAATAAGTCCTTTCTGCTAATTTTGAAGTTCCTAAAATTATGATTGATAGATGAGCGAGCGATGTTTATAAAATTACTTGTATTTATCATCGGAAATCATCAATCATCAAAAGTCATCTGGAGATGGATGAAGTTGGAAATTCGATTGAAAATTTACGGAAACAGTAATTTTAAGTGATATTAACATCACATCCCATAACTGTCCCACTGCTGGGCTCGGGTCTCCTTTCACAGTGTGAGAGTTCAGTCCATAGTCTACCACGCTGGCCTAGTGCGGATTGGCACACTTCTCACACTTTTGAGAACTTTATGAAGAACTCTGGTGTGCAGGTTTCCTCACGATGTTTTCCTTTATCGAAACAAGTGATAATTTCTAAGTCATATCTAATAAATAAAAGTCATTTAGGCTAGGATAAGGGTCGAAACTCGATTGAAAGTTTGCGAAAACAGCACTGCAACTGATATTCCTAAATGGAATCTATGAAGCGAGGTCTTTACGGACATTGTAAGCAAACTAAATTACAAGGTCTATCTATCCAGACGCTGCGTGTTGCGATATCGACCGAGACGCTCCTCCTGACGAACACTTACACATCACGACTCA
>LGAG01001447.1:5381-15930 GCA_001278395.1 Lerema accius
CTACAATCGATGTGGCGTTCTTGTATTGATGGTTTTTTATAATTCATGGCAGCTTAAATTTGTGTGGAAATCTGTGCTCTCTAATTTAATGACGTAATATTACGGTGATTTATATTTATAATGTTTTTGGTTGTGTTTGGGTTTGTGTATTTTCTCTTTAGTTTATTAAGAACTTAACTTGTGTTATAATGTATTATTTAACCGACTTCTAATTAGTATTATTAGTTATAGTTAAATATTATGGCGTCATAATTTTTTTTTATTCATAGCATTTTGATCTGATAATCTTAATTTCAAATGTGGGTGCTTTCAGTTGAATTTGTCTTAAAATGTGCTATAAAAAAAAAGATAAGTTATTTTCAAAAATGTAACAAAATATTATTATTTTTAAATTAATAATGTTGTATATTTGAATGACGAATTTTGTGGAGGAAACATTGAACTTTAGTCTTTTAGAGTTAGAATACCAAATACGGGGATTATGAAAGAAAATTCACTTTATCCGTTGAACTATCGTGTTCTCATTTGTTAAAGCAATTATATCAACTTGCTAGTCGCTACCATCCTGCTATCCCTCCTCTAATAATATATCTTACAAAACTAGTATAATTACATCTATCAAATAGGCTTCTAAATAACATATTTTAAAGTTATGTTATTGAAAATCAAATGGCAATTCTGTTATTTATTATAACGTTTTCAGTGAGACCATGTCGATGCTTTTCAGTGCGACTCTATATGTTAAAAAGAAAATAATTAAAAAATATAATTAATTAATCCGGGAGCCCAATGTGAAAATGCGTTTAGTTTTTTTTTATTCAAGCTTTTTGGCCCCGCTTACATTAAGTATGAATCAACGCAATTTATTTAATTGAATATTTGAATAAAATACATAAATCAGATTGTGTTCATGTCGTTTGGTGCGGCCGTGGCACAGGGTAATCTTCCGACGTATTAAGGCCGCTAATTTTAATGTATTTTAGGCCTGAAGTCCTTCTAAAATGATCTTTTGTAGTTGTAGTAAAATATATTTTTTTATATTATTGTGCTGTATCGTTTTTTGTATAAATTAATTGCTTGACTGCCTGTACCTAGGAAAATAGTTCCGAATTTAGTAGATGTTTTATGGATCTCGAGAGATACCGATAGGTATTCTTTATATGTTTTAATTAATGTGCATTAATTTTATTGACGTAAATACAAAGAACGTATTTACTAGGTATCGCGTTGTTTAATGAACTGAAGATTAACTGAAGTGATATGTGAGGTTTTGATGGAAAAAAATCTTTATAATTTGATCTTTTTTGTAAATTTTTTCTCATTCTAGAAGACACCTGTTTACCGATGTCATTAATGGTCGCGAAAAGGACTCTCAATTTTGCTTGTACTGCATTTAATTTCACGATGATCGTCACTAGCTATTGTAGTGGACAAATAGCAAAGTAAAAAGTAAAAACGGCTCAGCAGTTGAGCTAAAAATCCTTTACGTTTTACAAAAGATATGCTGTTAATATGAATAAGACTTGTAAAGATTCTATCATTCCTATCTACTGTAATGAGTAGTCTACTTATTAAATCCTTAAGTTTATACTAGAAAGTTACAAGATCTTTTCGTACAGAATTGACATTCTTTACATAGGTGCGTATAATTCGCGATAAACTTTGTAGCCACTGATCTACTAGACTGAGTGTATAGATATGTAAAAGGTTTTGTGCAATTGCTTGCACATGACTTGCACTTGGACAGATCAGAGGCTAAAAAGATTGCCGAGAACTGCCCACAAACCAAAAATTATATAGTATTCTCAACAAAAAAGCGTAGTCAATAAAAAAATAACGTTAATAGCAAATGATAACGTTTTCCAGTATATTGCTCGGTAGACCGTGCTTGGTGACATAATCATGTGAGATCGTAAAAAAAGGATAAGAAGTCACCTTTTTGTTCTAAAGGCGGTCTATATATTTTTTGGTTTGAGGAACTACCCTATTGATACATATTTTTTATTACTGTGACTAGTGCAAAATGCGTGCTTGTGATTGTCATTTGTAGATATTATCGTGTTCACATACCAAAGATATGACTCGAATAAATAGTATATGCCTTAAAAATATGTACATCAGTTGTTTTATTTTATAATCAATCCCCCTTTAAGATCTAAACATTAAAGCTCATGGTGATGAAGGTTATTTATATCGAAACTATAAACTCAGTAATGCCTTAAAATTATTTTTTAGGATTCTAAAACTAATGTAATGTCCGTGCGTCCGTAGTAATGTAACTTTATCGTACATTGTTAATTAAATAAATTTAATATTGTTCAGCTACCAAGGCAATACAACAAAAAAGAGGATATTTCTTACATATTTCATCGTACATTACGGCTCAATCAAAATCCCTGAACGGTAATCTGGTTTAAACAGCAGTCGATGTATTTGATAAAATTGCACTATCTTAGCAATGCCGAAGAGGTCTATCAGTAGTTTTAAAATTTCAAGGCGCGGCTAACCGGTTTTCGTCCTAAGTGTGGCGGGAAAAGTATCTCAGGAATGTGATGTGTCCCGCATTGTGATTGGTGGAAGGAATATTCAAAATAAGGCTATGATTTCATTTTATTCAGCCAACAACAAAGTAGAGGTCACTACTGTGCCAGGTGTGTGTAATACTAGGTTGTTACCAAGGGTTTGTTTATGTTTTAAATTTGAAATGAAAACCTAAATTAATTAAACACGAGAAAATAACAACGTGCTATATCTTAATATGTAAAATCATACTGCATGTGTTTTTGTTACTGAACTCCTAGCGGGCTGGCCCGTTTTAAATGAAAAAATTGAGACATATTTTAAAAGGCCGTATAAAGGTTAAGGACTAAAGTTGGACACAATAGGTGGTGATTATTTCACCAAGTGATGAGAATTTATCATAGCCATAGGAAAAATTTATGGTCAAGATTACCTGATTACGAGATCAAGCTACAAAATATGTGGCAGAACAACGACTATTCAGTTTTCTAGTTACATCGTATAAATCTAAATTACAGTTTTCGACATCGTCGTTGTCGAATAAAAGTATTTAATGCTTTTGCAGATTTTTATTATGCAAGTATACAACCATACAAACAGATATCTTTGTGTTATATTGAAGTTCGATTACCTGTGGCCTCATACGCGCTGTCAATCGACTGTCAAATTTAACAATGTGTTCGTGCGTGCGATACTACCTGTCATCGACGCACACACACAAATAGTACAACTTTTCGTGTCACAAAAAACGCCGACTTCTGTTTCGATTTAAATCGGATTTTTTAGGCTGAAAACAGCAAACCAGTGCCTTGGATATTATTCCTTGTATTTCGAACTAACTTCTTGTAAAGTTTCCCTCTGTTTCAATGTGTGTAAACTTAGAAATAAATGTTTCTCGGTGTTCGGAAAAGTGAGGTATGTTAGTGAAGTGAGTGGCCCGGATTGTATAATTTATAACAATTACGGATTTTCGGAACGAGTTATCGTTATTCGGCCGGTCTAAGGTGAGTTTGAGGACCTTTTATACAGTTCAATAAGTAGGTTGACTTGACTTTAATAAAGTTTCATGAGTTTGAAAGTTTTAAAGTTTTGCAATTGCCGTCAGCCCGTCACCTACTTTAGAGATGAAAGTAGGCTGCGTCTAGCATTTCTCTATGAATGACTAGAATGGGTAATGCCTAATATACGCTTTATACAAATTGCATTAGTTGCATACATTGTGGGGGATTGCTATATAAATTACTGATTATCTGTGTTTTTTTTTAATATTACACAATTACTTACAAGTTTATTTGTATATTAGGTGTATAAAATTATTTAAACGATTAATTTTTATATTTATGATTCTTAAGTTAGTATACTTATATGATGTATGAATAATTTTTGTTTATAAACAAAGTCAATCTAAGCAGTTTTTATAAAACATGCATACTTCAAAACACATTATAACTACCTAACAGCTGTGTTTGTAGTTATATAATTTGCAAATATTGTCTTTATTCAAAAATCATATCTAACTTATAATTACATTATTTTAATCTACTATAACAGTAATTTAGTGTAAAGATTATAATGATATCAAATTAAAAAAAATACAGTACAGTAGGAAATTATAAATTTTTATCACCTATCTATGATTTATATTTTTTTTTCTTTAGCTGCTTTCAAATTTATTTATAATCAGCAAAATTTTATAGACTCACCTACATAAATAATTAACAACTATCAATATTGTCATTAGCATCTGGCACTAAAAGACCTCAATCAGCTATGAGTCCCCGGTACTGTCCTACTCAAGTTATGTCACCCATGTTCATAGGCAGGAGGGAATAGTGACACTATAAAAGCTAAGGCTGCTATATAATATACTTCTCAAATATGTCTATATAGATTTGGCTTTTTAAATAAAATATTATTTTGAGCCAATTTTCTTTTTCCAAATTTAATTGTCTGATTGTAACATTACCTAGATGGCATTACTAATCTATCTTACACTAGGTACATTGTATAATATTGATAAAGCCAGCCTACATTTAAATATACTTTAGTATCATTTAGAAGATATTAATGCAATTAATGTCACAATCTTAATGTTCAATCTTCACTAATTAAAACAAAACAGCAATATATTGTAAACTGCTACTTAGATCTTTATCTCTGGAGCATAAGGCACAAATTATAATGTCAGTGTATACCATAAATAGTTCAGTTTAGTCTATATGTGTTCCAATTTTTTATAGCCTTCCAAGATTATTTATATTTATTTATAAATCAGGATCTATTATTAGCGGCAAGATAATGCATACATTCAGTATAATTATGAAATGCCAATAACTAAATAAAATATTATTAAAATAGACTTAAAGATTTTTAGCATACTGATTGCAAATTTGTATCAGAATTTGTAGAATATTATTGAGTGCAATGTATGTGCTTGTCCATTTATTTTACGTTAGTAGCTAGCTAATATAACATGTTCTTTGGTCCATTAATTACACTGAAAGTGGGTTAAGTAGTTTGTATATTTATTGATAGCCTGTCTGATAATTGTTTATCGTCATAATTATTGTATGCGGTTCTAAAATTTGAATTTGTACTTTCTTTAGTAGTGTAGGGAAGGTTCTATGTAAAGAAGTCCAGAATTATTAAGATAAAGTTTGGTTTTTTGATCCTTAGTTAAGACAACCAATGGTTTAAAAAATATTACATAATTAAATTAGCTCAATCGTTCTTAAAAAGGCCGTAATTTAATCATTACTTAATATTTTAATCATTGGTCTTAACTATGGATCAAAATCCGACCCTTAGTTTTACTTGGTCTTATTTGCGGTTCAGGCAACTTTGAGAATCACTGGTTTAGGCAATACCATGACTAGCTAATTCTGTGGTTCGCCACAACACGCCAGATTATATTGTTCGATAGTGTTATTCCATGTCCCAAGAGCGTATCGAATTTTCAATGGTCGCACTGTTCATAACCACTAACATTGTTGTTTACCGATATTAACATTTTCCATCCTTTTTTCCTACAGAATGCATTCATCAACATCCAGAAATCAGCATATAAATCATAGAAGCTCAATAAAAAAATATTTTCGTTCCTTATTCCTTCCTTACTCCTTATTGACGACAAGGTAAATCGCCTAGCGTGAAAATATTTGTGGAGCGCAACACGACAATACAGAAAATCATTAATAATAAAACTTCTGTTTTAACCTTTATTGACAATAGAGGATCGGAGAATATCCATCTAGTGTTACTGACGGCCATTAAGCTATCAAGTAAGACGTAACGGTGACCGCGATGAACCTCAATGAAACTATTAGCATAAAAAAGCAATGGCAATCTAATTATATATCCAATTAGAGATCAATTTCAATAGGTAATCAATTGTCGCATTGTATTGTGAGAGTGACCTCAGACGCTGGCGGTGGAGAGGTTGAGTTGAGTCAATTATGTCACCGCGCCGAGATCACGGAGGCCAACGAAGATGAATCGGCTGTTTACGATATCGTAACAGGAAATCGTTGTAACACTACCAAGTGCCTGGTAATAAATGTGAGAAGTTGTTAATACGACAAATTACGAAATAATTCATTATCTTATGTCTACCTATGAGATGAGTAAACAGTCTGCAATATTTCAATATCTACCGCTTAAAATACGCTACCAAAACTTTTATTTATTTACAGACTTCAGACTTTAATATAATCAGTATAACACTATGATACGAGTAACTGTGTCAGTAATTTTGGGATAAACTAGGAAGATCCTTTTTGGTGAATGAATCATTTCGATTGGAAAGATGCTGATAATTGTCCAATTGGACAAGATGGGAATGTTATGTTCATGAAAGCGGGAATAAAAATAAAAATAAAAACTGTTAAAAATATTCAAAAGGTAGAGAGATTGTGGTGCTGCAACAAAATTAATATTATTTTGCGATATTGTCACGAGCTAGATGGCTTGAAGCGGTGATGCACTTGTTAAAATCATACTGTTTATTTTCCTCGACGTGATGTCATAAAATTGTTGCGTATTTAGCAAACAAAAGTTTTATTATAAAGAGAGATGAGCTCACCTGGCCTTCTCTGTTTGTTAAAGGCGAAGGTAATCTTTATTAATATACACAGAGTCATGATAATATTATCACAGCTTCTAAAAATGTATGTCTTTAGCAGTTTTGTTATCGTTTAGCAGGTACCATATACACTAAAAGATTTTCAGTATATCTAGACTCTTATTCTAATAGGTTTAATTTTTACGTGCCCTCATATACACGAAAGCTCACCAGAAATCTTTGCCACTAGCGGTCACTCATTGACCCATCCACGCTCCAACCGTGACGGAGTAGCTTAATTTCGTCGATCTCTGGAGAGCCCTAAGCTTTGGCTATAAAGCGCTTCAAATCAAAATATAGCAAATGATTACAATCGTGTGTGATGGACGGTTTGCTAACCGTCGTAATTAGTATTCTGAAAGTATCCAAAGTCTACAATATAACTAACTATTGAAAGTCACCTTAACCTTCACGTCATTGCGAATGCCATACTCGTTATCTGCAGCGATTGCTTAATTACCGAAAGATATTCGAAGAATCCTTGGGGCTAAGCGCGGTTTATCTCTTCCCATCCCGATAACGTAAGTATTTACTAATGCTAAAGATAGGTACGTGGTTACAAAAAAGTTTATAAACGTTAGGAATTTCAAGATAAAGGTCCTACTTTTGGCAGCGATATCTACACAGCAAATAATGCCTTTCGCATTATCGCAAGAAAACACCGACGAATGTTCCAGGACTCTGTCTAAAGGAGCTCTTGCAGGTTGTTTACACTTTATAAGCTTTTCGGGGATTTCTCCCCTTCAGGACTGAGACTATTTGCAAGGCAATGGAACCTTTAATGTTTCCCGAACATACTGAATTTTTACTCTTTGCCAAGGATTGTAAATTAGAAATATATACACGCGACTAATGAGGTCTTACCTCACTGCACTTGAACAAAGCCGGGTAGGTATAAGGCTAGTAATTATAACCATATTGCCTTCTATGTAATCTGTATTATAAGAGCTGTTACGTCAGCCGCCATCTTTGTTTACCGGAAAACAGCACACCGCCGCATTCTTTCACGACTTGGCACTTCTAACTGGTCATAAAAGCCTTGTTCGATAAGCTGAGAATGTATTTACGTGTAAGCAATCAATACCTAGCAAATATACTTGGAGATGGTGGTTTTATGAAGGAATTGCCAGAAGACTGGTGCACCAATTGAATAAAAAACGCCTCATGAGCAAAGCAATTTTCGCATGGCCGAAGTATTTCTTTTTAAGCGATATTTTGTAATAAATTAGCTGCAAGTTCTGCAACGAGCAAATAAGCCACCTAATGTTAGCGGTCACATTTCATAAGAGCTGCTGGCTGCAGTAACCGAAGTCATGGTGGAAAATCCCAATTGACCGCAATGAAGCCAATAACAAATTAATAAGTATAGGTACAAATTATTCTAAGGTACCATAATACTTAACCAACTATTCTTCAACTTTATGCAATTAAATTTTATTGTCTAATCTAAATTTTAGTTAAATTAATCACAATAATTTATTACGTTAATAAAATAATAATCCGTCATCGTAACTAAGTTAATGAAAATATTAACTTTTCTGTTGAAATTACAATCATATTCAGTACCGAAGTGAGATCATCAGCACACATCGGTCATACTTAATGCCAATATAACTTACACTGCGGTTACTTAAATGTAGAGCTACTTTAAACCTTATTACAAAGTGTACAAAATCCAAGTGGTTTAACAGTAGTGTATTGTATGTAACTTTGCAAGATTAATCTCCGATGACGTAACTATGACCGGCATTTTAAAATCAACGGCTGCGGGCTGCGTACAATTTACGTTCGGCCGTTAAGTTTTTTCTTGATCATTGTAACGTATTTTTTGTAAGTAGGTAGGTATTATCTGAAACACTTAGTTGAAATAGTAACGATAAATCGTTATTCAAAAGCCTACGGTGGTAGTGTATTGGCGAAAGATCGCACCTTTAAGATTTGATCTTTGCCAAATGGGAGGTCCCAGTTCCCTTCAGCTCTTTACACAAAATTTACTAGATTTTGTCAATATGCTTTGTCCGCCTACTTAATACGGATATGCATGCTTTCAATGCTTATACCGTACGGACAATATCTAACGTAACGTCTCTACCCACGCTTCTCGTCGTCGTATCGGAAACTGGTGAATCGGTGACCGATGGGCCGGCGCGCGGCGTGGGTAAGGGACAGCTCAATACATGCGAGCGAGATAACAGCAAAAGTAAACAGGTGCGCGGCTAGCGACAAGTTCAAGGGAACGTGTTCGTTTTTGTGTCTGGGTCCTGGGCAGACACATAAATTAGGACTAATTCGCACAATTTTCAAGGTTTTTGGTCCTTCACAAGAACGGAAGTCTCGAACTCAAGTAAAATATGAACTTTGTAATTTGTTGACGGAAAATGCTAATTTGTCTAGTGGATATTCACGGCACGCAAGCATTTATGTAACTGTTAGTCTTGAATTACAGTTATCAGCATGTGTAGTGCAAATTCTGCACTTTCTTCATCAATACAGCACTGTCCTTTACACATCCAAACAACATAAATGTCTTTCATGATTCAAATTCTCCTGAACATAGTCTCTAGGCATAGATTAATGAACTAAGAGTTACAATTTTTACCTTTTGAGACCATTAATCAGTTGTGGAATGGAAAATTAAAATAAGCGGCCATATCTAATCAAATTCCTCAAATGTCTGCTCTAACGTTAGCTCGACGCTACGACAAGCAATATTTGTAATTCAAGTACAGCAGTGATTACGCAATTTAAAGGTGAAACTCCAAAATTTGATACATTCATTGCGCGTCGTATGCATTCGTTATAACATAAACGTGAAGGCTATCAACAATGCAATAAGAAAAGAAATACGACGATAAGTCGGTGCGGCTTTACATTCGACGGTTTTGCCGGCACCGAAATCGAAAGATTTTGGTAATCGCTAATTGAGTAATTTATATTTATAAGGACACTACTTTGCTATAAATTGCTGCTTACTATGAGGTTTGATGAGATATGAGAGGGCATCAACACTCTATCTTCAGCCTTTCTAGGTTTCGGTAAAAGTTCGGTGAAAGTTGGTCTAAAATATTGCTAGACATACATAACATTTTAATCATATTATTTTACGACAATGAGACGTATCGGTGAAGTCACGTTAAAACTATTTAACTAATTTCCGTGGCGTTCATACCGGAAGAACTAAAGAATAAGTTGTAGCTCACCGCGTAGTATAGTATCGCGTTGATAGAGTTCCGAGAAAAATTTTTTTTGGGTCATGATTTCTCTGTCTAGCTATGCAAAGTTTTCTAAGTAAATAATATAAGTATGTATTCATTACGTAATTATTATTTGTTTAATTTTCTTATACTACTTGGAGAACACCAATGACCCCCACTTCAGAGTTGAGTATAGTTTTTAACTTAATGACGTAATTAACACTATATCGCCTAATAATGACTCCCGCGTGTTTTATCTGTGGAAGCGTGCGGCGGGAGAGGTGTTGAAAGCAGATAGCTCTGGCCGGCATCGCGGCAGCCGGCACGCCCAGGATGGGGCGATGTATGGAGATTACAGCAGGGTTCAGTTGAAATATTTTTACATTGCTCGTCACGGTTAACAACTATTTATCTATTTTATACTTATACGAGTACAAGGTGTAATTTCTTTAAATTTCAACGTTAATATAATAACTTACCCGGTGCACTTAAAGTGTGCTCTGCGACATATTTTTCATTGTTTGATACTCAAACGGAATTTCAGAATATCTTTTATAAAACAGTATGTAGTTCAATAAACTAAAAAGCAATAACCCACTCACCATTTATGGTATTAACATTAACCATATTGAATCTTAGAATTACATTTTTTTTTTAAATCTCTTTTTGTATTTTTTTACCCCACACCACAGCCCTACAACGTCTGCTGCACACG
>LGAG01001447.1:16248-38424 GCA_001278395.1 Lerema accius
AGTGTGCTCTGCGACATAGTTTTGCTTAATACTTTGGCGGAATTTCAGAATATCTTTTATAAAACAGTATGTAGTTCAATAAACTAAAAAGCAAATAACACACTTACCATTTATGGTATTAACATTAACCATGCTGAAATCTTAGAATTAAATTTTTTTTTAAATCTCTTTTTGTAATTTTTCACCCCACACCACAGCCCTACAACGTCTGCTGCACACGTGTCGCAGCCCTGACACGTGCGAGCAGTGTGCGCGCTTCCTAACTTTGTTTATTTGTTAAGGGTCCCGTACAAAATGCAGCTATAAATAGTCTAAAATAAGCAGCCGTATTTAAAACGATGACTGTTTGATGTTTTGTTAAAAGACTGCAGCATCTTTGGGGAAGATTGAATACGTGATGTATGGTTTTTTTACTTTTGAAAGTAAGCTTACACAGCTAATTGACATTAATTAACCCTGGGCAGTCAACATGCAGCGAAAAGAATTTTGATGAAGCATACTTAGTTTATCGTAGTGGAGTTATCGTAGCGATTACCATTGATCATCTCAGATATAACTGAGGTATGTTATACATAGACCAGTCCATTTTATTTACGTTTATGGCAATCGAAATAAAATGTTCAGTGGAAAATTATTAGTAGGTACTTTATTAGTGTTACATGCAACAATAATTCCGTCATGGAATCCAGATAGAAATTCCAATAAATTCTGTGAATAATTCAATACTCAGACCAGCAACGCAACTGCAGCTACCCTATTGCTGCACATGTTCATAGGCGACGGTGACCCACTTACCACCAGGTGGGTCATAAGCCTGTTTGTCCATCGCTATACAAAAACGTCCCAGATTCACAAGAGGGCAGCTAAAACACCAGTAATTACTATTGACGGGAACTGGCTGGTTACTAAATTACAGTTATTCTGATCTAATAAAACATACTGTAAACATGTAGCACTCAGGAAGGGCTTATGTGGTGTTTATTAATAGCAAAATAATTACCTGTTTATTATGATGTAAACGAGAGTATTTACTCGGCAAATGCGGTTACTAGTAGGAAAACCTACGCTCTATGATTGTACCTAGTAAATATGTAGGTACCAATAATTTAGTTAGAATTACTGCCTAGTCCGTCGTATGAGAAGTACCTAATAACAAATTAAAAAGTCGCATACAAACGTTAAAAATAATTAAAACGTGTAATAGATGTTTTAATATAATTAAGCATTTAAAATGATTTCAATCATAAAGTCGAGAAAGTGACAGTTTAGCTAGACTAGACAGCACTATGATTTAAGCAGTCCTATTGTCCAAAATGTGCACGTAAAGTATTTATGAGGTGACCTTGAATAGCTCTTAAATGCTTACGATCTTAACTTGGCTTCACAAAAGACCGGACGAACTCAATTAATTCAAATTAATTCATCGTCGGGCTCAGAAAAAATAGAATTGATAAAAGAGGATCGCCACTTAAAAGTAAACCGGTTTAATTTCATTTATTTACCATTTTAAAAATCTAATTCAAATTCTAATAAAACTATTACCATAATCCTAATGATTAATATGTATCAAATATGGGGATAAAAAAGATCCATCTTATGTGGAGGTACCCGTTTGAAACATACGATTGGGGAGGTTGGGGTGAGATGGGTACTACGGAACGTTACAGCGTTAATCGTCGGTTTTAATGACGAGTTTTTAATTAAAATTATTCCTTAATTTTTAATCAAATATATTAACATTTCTATATTATTCCGTACAGTGCGGAACCCTATATTTTTTTCTCCACGAATGACGGAAACTCCATTTACGGCTTACGATTTTACGATTCGTTAACTCGTCAGTTCGCGGCTCCGACCCGACGCGTGCGGACGTACTTACACACACTTCCGACAAACATCGCTCCACTCGCGGAAGGTCAAATTGTGTCATTTGTTTTGTGATTCGCGCATCCGGCGTATGTGTGTCTGCTGTATTCAGTGATTGTGATTGTGTTAAAAAACGGTTTTATTGTGAGTGTTAGCATTTGGAAATTGGTGCGGTGATGTGAGACAGTGCTGTTATGCACTTTCTCCGAGGAAAACGAAGAATTGTTGCACTTAAATCCTTTTGCGTTATACTGCATCTTCTCTTATAGTTATCTGCAGTCTGTTGATGATTTAAAAGTAGGACAGAATGATAACGTCCAATATAATATATAATTCATAAATATGCAAGCAAAAAGGCATTTAATATACCAGGAATCTCAAATAATAATAAGTAACTTCGAATAGTATTTTTTGTGCGCCAATTGTTGACGTAGCAAAACTAGATAAAAAAAGGTTTCTTTGTTAAAAATTTTTAAATTTTAGGAGATTGCAATTTTAGTAGTTAAACCTCACGCTGGTAGATAACTGCCGCTAAGAATTTCGCGTGTTTTTTTATCTTTGAAACTCTATTGATATCCACAGATAGATATTTCACCCAATTAGTATTAAAGTTTAAGTTTAATTTCAATATTAACTTACCATTACAAAAAGCCATCATCGTCATAACGGTAAATTTTTGAATCCTCATGTAGTCAGTTCAGTAGTTACTGTTGACAGTGTTGAGTCATTAAATAACTCACTCGTTTCTATAAATACCGATTGTGTAAATTATAATGATGACCTAAGAAAATATCAGACCTCACCTAAATGGTTCACACTTGAGTCATATTATTATGTTTCTGTAGAAAACTAATTAGGTAAATATAGTTGTCACGTGTTTACAGAACTGTGTTGACTGTTTTCCATGATACTACTCGGATCACATTTTTATTATTACTATTTGCTGTTGTATCCTCTGAAGTATGCCTGTAACTTACCCAACCTTTTTAATTCCGATAAAAAATTTGGCTATAGAAATTCAGACTTTGAAAAGTAGTTAATCAAGCTTCAATGTTGAAATGTTAGCTTGTTATAAAATTTTTCAAAGGAAAATTGTGACAACATGATTTAGATACAAAATGGTCCTACTGCAAAAGTTTGGTTTTCTTGTCCACAAATCCACGAATGGATCAAATTCCGAATAAGACTAAAGTCGCGAGTAAACTTTGTCCATATTTTTTTCTTCTAGAATTCAAAAGCTGTCACGGATCACTTTTAAAAACTGTTGATCAATTAGAAAGTGCAATAAAAAATATTGCTACATCAGCATTAGTTTTCAAAATTAGCGTGACTCCCCTTGATGTTTATTTTAAAATTGGTAGTTAATAGAACCATGTCTTTGGAACTTCTGCCAGTCCCATCCATCACTCAGGTATTTTAGTATCTAATCTTTTATGGCTGATCCGTTGCTATTGTTGTGTCGATAGCCTTTCAGCCTTCTAGGGCATTAACGCGACCCACTTGGCAGGAACCTTCGTCAGTTAACAATGCGTTGGAAATTGATGCGAACTAATCGGCGTTCTATTTACTACTCTATCTTTCTAACGAGAAGGTAAAATACAAAAGGACCCTAGTAATTCTTTTTTCTCAGGACATGATATAATTTTTGATAAATTCATTATTGGTGTAATTACTTGGCCTGGAATGTCGTTTCTCTTAAAATGTTCTTATGTGCTCATAATGTATCAATTGAATCTTGAGCTATAGTATAGCTCAAGTATAATAAAACAGTAATCCAGCATTACGTTCATATGATCTATGATGTTCAAACAAGACAAGTCATAAAGTCTGCGAAGCAAGCACCAACTGTAAAATGACGGTGAATCTTCATATCACACTATACATGTACCTACCACGGCAACTGAAGTGGCATGATAACCCTTATCTGCATAATTTTAAGAACGTCATTTACTTATCACATCATCAGTGCTATATTGGAATGCGTGAATATAATAATCTGTTACAGGCCTAATCCTTGCTCTTGTACTATTAATTGACGTAGCATAGCATTGAACAATGGTATCCACTCATAGTCTCATAACTAGTCCTTTACCATGCGAATAATATACACGTGTGTATAAATGTTGATTCTCGTTCTATAGATTATTCTTCAGTTTGCGCTAATTATAATAATAGACTTGAGAATAAAAGGAAAATGGACAAGAGGCAAACTGGGCAGTTTTCAGTCCTATAACAATTTGAACTTTCGGTACTTGTGTAGACCATCGCTACTCATACAATCGCCTTAAAGCGGCGTGACAAAGTACGTAAGGAAAAAATATGCTTTGTAACTGGCTGCTTTAAATTTATAGTTACTTTGAGTGCAAAAAAAACATTTCAGTGAGTCATTTACCACTTTAACAGTCTAACGAATATGTTCTTCACATGTTGACCGATATCCACTCTTAAACGAATTAAATTCGTATCTCTAAGATTAATGAACATAAATCTTAATGTAGAACATTAAAGGAACATTTCGGGACAGCGCTTTGACATGCCAGCATCAAATGGGATGCTTTTGTTAATAGCTAACTATCTGAATCCAGAGGAATGAGATAAAGATACTGGGTTGAAATTGGAGCTATTCTTACTAGGTTTGGTAAAGAAAAACTTTAAGTAAAATCAATATAAGATTTGCCAACCACATCTTGATTTATCAAAGATTTCATATTTAGAGCCCTGATCCAATAAGAAATCGAGACCTTTTTGCTGGTCCTACAACCTAATCCCAGTGTTGCTTACCAATTTCTAAAATTTATTCCAAAAGTCCTCAATTTGTAATGACGATTCATGCAGTGGATGGCGGTGAAGCATTACAGCAAATCAGTTATTACACTCGGGCTTTCCTCGACATCAATGTCAACACGCCGTGTCGTAGTGTCGCGAGAGTTATCTGGAGCACTTTCACTCTTGAAGCCGAGCTGAAGAAAGCCTAGGCCTTGCTTTTGTACCTTTACTTAATCGTTTCTTTGAAATTGACCTAATTAGCCAATGCTTTGAATAATTAACAAGCAAGAGCCTGTATAAGTGAATCTACTACATGAAATTTAACTTAAAACTTTCTTATATGGCGACATATTGTGAGCTTTAAGAATCATCTTTTCAATTTATTATTATAAGGAAAGTGGAATGGAAATTCATAGTTGACGTGATACCGGGAAATCCCCCTGAGCACATCTAAATAAAAAGGCTAAGGCTAGCAGTAAAATATCCATGTCCAAAAGTTTTTCTAGATTTTTTTTTAGTCACAGTCACGTACATCTTCGTGGAGAGAAGTCTACACGTGGGAGACACAAAATCAGATGATAAAGGAATTGACAATAATGTTCACTATGTTATAATTACCATCTGCTTTCTAGAGGTCAAGAACTACCGGTCTTAGCCCGGTTACATCGGATTACGAGCCGAAAACCGGCTCGGGTAAAAAAGGACCTTTTTGTTAGTGTAGTGCTTAACTTACTGATACGAAGTAAACTACGAAGTCTGATTATATTCTCTACAGACGAAGTCCAGGCTTCCGTAGATTGCTCTTCACTGTTAGGTTGTTCTGTTACCACTTACCCTCCTGCTTCATCGTGCTCTCTTTCAAGGCACAAATTTGCGCCAAACTGAAAAGTCCTTGATGGATAGACGCTATTCAATTGCAGACTATAGTTACAACATTTCTGTCGCTCAACAGGTGAATCTGAGCGAAACAGTTGTGCCACAATGGCTCAATTGAAACACAATGATGACAAAATCCTCGCTCACAATCCATGACCACGGATTAAACAGTCTATCGCGGACGCACGCTGGCGATACAATACGGTGTGTATGAGCCAGTGAGAGCGGAAAGCGTGCACTAATTACAACTCTAAAATACCTTTTAGATCCAGTTATGAAGGACGGAAACAAAATTATAATTTTCTCCAATAATTATGATGGTAAATTATCCCATTTACAATGACGATTTGTTATTTAGGTATAAGGGATAACAAATTATCCCAGGAAAGAAAAAGCGTTGAAGAAGTCTAGGTTATATTTGGTTATATATACCGGAATTTAAACGTAATGCCTAAAACTCCACTTCAGAATTTCATGTTTCGATTTAAAAGTAGTAAGTTAACAGTATAAACATCGGGAGCAAAATATTCTACTTTTTCGCAGTTACCCCGCTACTACTGCTAATGTACACCCGGAACCAAGGTCACTCGTGTGGATTTAAATTTGAGGCATGCCTCAAAGCCGGTTGTGTGGCGGCGGGAGAACCGACCGCTCACAGACCATGAATTACCTACTGCGTAAGGAATTTTATGTAGTAACAATAACGTAACAGTCTGGTCGTTAATAGGAGCGCTGATAATCCGTAATTTATCAATTATCGCTTCGTGTATGTATTGTAAATAAGCGATTTTTGGATAGGAATACTATAAGCTGTAATTACATATCTATACGAAAAAGAATTATTAGTCCTTGTTTTATCCTAAGACGCTTTGGTCTAATTCAATAAAAAAAAAATATGGTGTAAAAGAAAGTATGGAGTTTACGAACTGAAGCCGAATTTTCTGTTCAAAATTCATGGATGAGGTTGAAATTCTGGTGAAGATTACAAAAACCATTACAAGCAACGGTATGCAAGGCAGTTATTCGACCTTCACGGTTTAAACTCATTTAACTCATCGGAGTCATCAGTAGGGTTGCTAATTGTAACTGAGAGGATAAGTATCTCGAATCTCTCATAAATGAATTACGATAATATTTGACGCCTATTAGAGAATTTTGCCTTCTTCTTGATATTATGGGCTTGCAAAAACTTAATTTATTAACTTTTTGGTCTTCTGTGACAGCCCTGCTTGGTGTTTCACTGTGGTCTTATCATATTTTGAAAGTCTTATAATTAAATATTTTATGCAATAATTCTGCAATAAACGAGGCGTTTCATAATGTAGAGTCTTAGAACACACATGGCCAAGTTTGCAGTATGTAGCGTTTACCCCATTGTCCCCTACTAAAATTGTAAGCCGCACTGAAAACTGCGAGATATTATTTTATTAGGGGAATCAAGAAAACACATAATTATTACAATAGAACCAATTTAAAATTTTATGTAGTCTTAATTCTTGGTTACCAAGTCATCTACATTATCTTGGTTGAGAGGAATTGACATAGGTACCTAATTACCTATTACTGAAAATGCGTTATAAAATTAGTTTCAAGAGTGCTTACGTATAACTTAAGGTATCGATTATAACTAGTAAGTAAACTAGCACAAACTTCAACACCTAAGACACATTATTTACTTGCGAGTACTTCACGTTATCAATGTAGTGTATTCGTAAGGTTTTTCTAAGTGCATTGCCGCGGTGGCGTGCGGTATGTCTCGTCCGCGTGTCGCAACAGGAAATGCATTCCTCACTTCAAAATATTACGGTCAGTCCGCTGTCAGCTCTTGTCTTTGTTTCAATAGTATCGATTACTATCGATTACTATCGAGGTGAAGTCTTATAGCTTGTAGTATTGTTATTCTGTTGACTAAGCTGCCCTACGAGGACGTGAGAACTAGCAATTATTTTTATTAAACACAATGCTGGTTTAAATAAATAAATCTTGTTACGAATATTTCGGTTAGATTAGATGAAGATTGAAAGAGAACTTTAATAAAAGAAACAATTTAAAAGGATTTCGGATTTTCGGATAATATTTTGCAACGTTTCCGGAAATAATGGAGAAGCAATATCCGATTAATAATAACGTAACTTAAATCTGATAAGTAAAAATTCGGCAGTCAGACGCCTGCTTGTTAGAAGTAAAACTGTAACCGATACTTTTTGTGTAGGTATGTATGTATGTTTGTTCACACCGTTTGAAGAAGCGGCGTTATCACTTTGATAAGCAAGACATCGATGTGTTTGAAGACTACGAAGAAAATGCAACGAGCAATCGAATGGTCGGCGAAGTTCTTATAAAATGCCCTTTTGTTACACTTTTGCTTTTGTCAGTCTTGCAAATGCTTACAAATAAGACGAATTTATAGCGTGAATGAAATCCTTTAAATTCACTTTGTTTTCCACGTTCTTATATTCGAACTTTTTTGCAATCACACTACTACACTAATTTCTGATTTAGTCCATCCCGTTATCCAGTTAGTGATATCTGGTTAGCAAGCAGTCCTCAGGTCGATTCTTATTCTCATATCAATTGTGCTTGCATTTCTCATCTGTGTATGTATGTCTACCACCTATAGGAACAATCTCATCGCGAGTATACACAGTTCCTATAATTTGACCGTAAATTAATAAGCTTATAGGTGCAGAAATCCCAATGGGCCGATAGAAAAAGTCGTTTAACTTTAACACAGACGAAGTCAAACATGTTAGGCTAGCTCTAAAACACGAGATATGAACTTGAAAATTGACGCCGCAAATATTGGTTCGTCCACTCCTACTTAGAGTTTGTTAACCTCTGTGTTTACTGATAAAAATAAATATTGCTCATGAACTTAGCAGCCACTGTGGAGTAGAGATATATACTTGACGTGTGTAAATTTCCGCCCACTTTGTTCGTAAAAAAGGATAGTAGTAGTAGGTACGATATTAAAATTGCGATATTTGTGATCGTCAAACTAGAAGAATGTATCAATTAGTGAAATGTTCGTATCGCCTTAGTAAAGTGCAGCGATCTTTTATGGGACTTGGTGTACAACTCTATAATAAAGTCCCAAAGTCAATACGTGACTTGCCTGTACAATTATTTAAAAGGCGGGTTAAGGCACAGCTGGTTAATAAGGGATATTATAATGTAGAGGACTATATTAATGACAAAGATGCTTGGATATGAGTAGTTCGACATCCAGTTCCGTTCAGGTTAGATTTTTATTTTTTATTTTTTTATTTTTTTTTTGTAAAACGTCTATTGTATTATTATTATTTTTTAAAAGATGTGCGGGGGAGTTTCTTTCCCCGCTTCTTCTCCTCCATGTCAAAGCACCTTGTGAAGTGGGAGTAGATTAAAAAAAATGACGTGCATAAGTGTATCTTTGATACCTATATGAATAAATGATTTTGAATTTGAATTAGACCTTACATTAGAGCAATAAACAGACCAAACATACGGTTCCCTCTAATTATTTTTAGTACAGACTACAAAAAATAAGTACCCCGTTCTATATTCAAAGTGACAAAAGTTATTAAGGCTGTAAGTGCGTATCGCGGTAACGGCATTAGCAAGTGATGGTAACCGCACCATGGGGCATAAAGCACATGCATGGGTTGCCAGCGGTCGCCACGCTCCGCCAGCCCCGTTAGACCAGCAGCCCAGGGTTGTCCAACACGGCCCGCTGGTCAAGCACTAATGTGATTTTTATTAGCCTACATTGCTTGACTTTACAAATGATTTTTCAATTATCGGATTTTGACACTGAATACATTATGCCAACGTTTTAAAAGCACTACCAAGTGAAATAACGATAGAAAGATGCGTTGTTTTAGTTACTATCTTCTAAATCTCTTTGTTTTTTTTTTTATAAGAACAGCATCAAGTGTCGGATTTAACTCTGAGAATAGGGCAGATCTCAACACAGACAGAACAATGTGCGTCTCACAGCTTTCTAACTACTGTCGGTAACATCATAGTGTGAACTACAGTAGTCCGTCGCCTTTGATATCGGAAGAACACTCGGCATCGTCTAGACTAGACATTATTACATCATTAATCAGGGTTAACACGATACAGAATAATTAATTTTATACTACGAATGATAATGGCGATATTAGAGATGATCTCACTCCGCTGGGTACCTACTTACTGTGTTTGTGACTGCAACAGAAAAGTTAATAATTCCATAAATATTGTTAATAGGACAGAATAATGTAATAAATTAAAATAATTATGTGTAATAAGATAAGCCTGTAATATTTAGTTTACTTCACTTCAAGCAACGTAATAACATTGTTTAACAATAACATAGATAGTAAGTACCTAAGTAAATTATTTGTCTGTGAATATTGTTAAAAATCTGGGAACGTGCCCGCGCGCCTTGCTCAGTACCAAGTACCGCCCCACAAACATATTGCGTTTGCCTTTAATTAATATAACAACATTTCCATTGGCTGACTAGAAAGAATTTCTTAGGCTGTCATACATTATGAATGTTTCCAAGGCACACTATCTTTACGCTCAGATTGAGTCATTACGAGGTAATGACTGAGGTGGTAGTGCTACCGGTGATCGTAAAGTTCATCGCAAGCTAACACACACTTTGCTTCATGATTACTACTAGTACTTAGTACAAGTATTCTTAAAGGAATTTAGTCTTCGTAATATTTCGCTGGCTGTTACCTGTCCATTTCGATTCCATATAATACGATGAAAACTCTGATCGGCCCTAACTCTAACACATAGGTTATCCAAATTATTGTATTGTTAAAGGTATTTATTAGGATTTGGTGCACGAGCGGCCACTGTACCCACCTAATACAACGCGGAATTTTCCTCAAATATAATGAATATAAATTATGTTAATTTATTTAAGTATTTTAAATGCAGAATAATGCTAAAGAATTTAAGACTTATCCACAAAATAGAGCTCTATTTTGTGACTTATCTAAACTAAATTTCACAGTAGTTATGTCAGAAAGATATTTAAATCCAATACCTAGAAAATAACAAGACACAAAGCGTAAAGTGAAGTGAAATTGATTTGTGGAAGTAGCCATTTTGAAAAGTGGTAAAGTGTGGAGTGTAGTAAGAAGTGCCAATGTCGTGAACGATGCAGAGACAGCTGAGTAACGTGAGCGTCCACTCGTACCAGGACTACCAGCCGGCCAGGAGATATGGTAACTTTCATATTAGCTTCTTTGTTACACCTACTGAGGTCACTGGACAATTCCTATTAAAAAAATTGAGAAGCTGGTCTATGGTTATTATTTTAAATTAAAATGATAAAGCGCTCTTACCTAACTCTGCAAAATCTCTCACGCATAAATCGAAGACCGACACGCATTTTTTTGGATATTTTTGTTTCATAACTCAGAATTACTTTCTTTCTTTATTTTAGCGCCAAAAAATAATGGCGACTAACATTTCCCACCAAAATTCAATGGTCAGTTCTTTATTTGAACGAGACGATAACGACAGTGAGACAACGTTCAAGCTGCCAGTGTCGTAGTCGTGTCGTTCATGAAGAGCCGGCCAATGACATGGACTATATTATTACAATCATGAAACTAAAAATATTGATTTACTGAGGTATTTATTTATCATTGCAATATTGCGCAAATATTTATTTAGTTCGAGGCTCTAAAAGGCATGACGCGTACTTAACAAGCTATTTACCTACACGTTATAAAGTTACCTAAATAAATTTTCTTCGTTATCTGTGACCTGTAATTGTTATCGACAATCAAAGTTGTTGTGCGTCAATGACCACTTATTACAAATGCTTTGTAATGCAGTTTTTGTCATGAATCATATTGCGTTATTATTTATAAGTAGTCAATCGAATAGAATAATGTTAACTTCTTGTAGTTTATGTGATGTATTCTATTTATCTTGGCAACGCGTTGACGACGTTTTCAAGGAACGGATTTAAATCTAAGGCAGTAACCATAAAGCTAAGATAGTCAGAATATTTGCCGGTTGTGGACGTAAAAACAAGATTTTAACTGTTGTCCTAATTTTAAACATAATTTATTTCTTTACTGCGTCTGAAATGTTCGCGGTTACGATTTTTATCGATATGTCTTGGCGAATATTTTTGAGCGCTATTCAGACTTCCTACATTACAACACACACGGTAATTCTGTAATCTAAGATAAAATGCCGGCTGATTTTTAGATTATGAATTTTGATATACATTTCATAACAAAAATCCGTTTAGACATAATCATCTATTAATCTATCAAATTATCTAGTTTGATAATTTAATTTTATTGAATTGAATAATAGTCAACATCGGTCGCAGATACATTTGGTGGATGTAATGTCTATAGGAACGTAGAGTAATACTAATCTAGGGGCATTAGAACTATTAGAACTACATTCACCTACTGCCCTACTACGTCGCGTTCTTCCTCGTGCGTGTCTTTCACAAAACTGGTAGTTTAACATCTATCTACCTTCTGTTATTTATGCATTAGAAATAACACTAAGTTTGTTAAATAACACTTTCCTCTTTATACGTCCGTTTCGAACTTTGATTTTATTTAGGTGTTTAAGAGAGACGTAAAAGAATTACGTCTTGTAGTCCTAATCTTGAATAAGTGAAGTAAAAAACTGTATTCTGTTTATTGAGTAGACACACACTGTGGTGGCCATTGTCCTGATTGCACTCTCTATCCCTAGGGCCGCAGTATGAGCCGGGGGGCTACGCGGCGGCAGTGCAGCAGCGTAGCAACATGACGCAGCGCGAGGACGCGCTCAAGTTCGAGCAGGGCCGCATCAAGGCGCTGCAGGAGGAGCGCCTGCACATCCAGAAGAAGACCTTCACGAAATGGATCAACAGCTTCTTGCAGAAGGTGAGAGTTGCTAGATAAATTGTAGTTTTTGAGAAGTAACAAAGAAGGAGGAACTTGCAGTTCAAGGAGGAACTTGCAGTTCAATTGTTGACTTAGTCATTGATAGCAATCGTGTTCGTTCAGAACTCCCCGTTATAATTCCTGGCTGTAGTCGTCATTTGTTTTTTGTCTTTATTCGTTTTATCATCACAACACTTAAGTTCGTTTCACTGCTCAAGACTTCACTTGGCAGACTTTACACATCTCCGACGATGTTATGTTAATCAAGTTTCCTCACTAGTTTTCCCTTCACACAAATTAGTGATAAATTATTTTTTTATCGGCACTAAACTAAAACAACCTTTGAACTGGACCCTACGTAATAAAAGTCACTGTCAACATTCAAAATCTTACGTATATACCATAGGTAGGTATAAAAGTCTTGTCGAATTAATACTTACGACCACTTTCTTTATGGAAATAAGTAAGTGTTGAGTAGAAAGTTATGTCATTTGTTATGGCATACGCATACGCGCGCCCGCGCCGAGTCTGCAGCGTTGGGGGCATTTTAATACATTGACGCTTAAGGCCTATCCTCTACGACGTCAATTTAATAAAAATATTCAAGCAATTTCCTACCAGCCTACCAACCACAATGCATAAAACCCACATATAAAATTTGGCATTATTTTGGTTATTACCTACTATAGATAATTGCTTTGCTATTGCATCCAAATAACCTTCACATTGACACAATAAGGACAAAAAGTAGTATGTCGGCGAAAATATGGCGAAGCGCGCTTCGTCATTCATTATCGCCGGCGTTGGCTGTCGCCGTCACGTTTACTAATTGAAGCTGCGTCTCTTTGTTTTACATATTTGTTCAGGTTTGAATGGGGAACATGCTCAGACAAATATCAGTAAAATGATAATTACATCGGTATAATAACGCTTACATATTCACAAAATACAATGCAGGATGCAGGTGAGATCGACATCGTTGACACTTTAATGACCTGAGATTGTCCTTTTTGTAATTTTTTTTTAGTTAAAATAGTCCCTAGATGGTGTGGTGTCTATACATCATTTGATGGCACATAGTCGTGTTCTAAACATGAACGGAAAGTCTCGTTATCGTACAACGGAGCCTTAACGGCCACTGGGAATAATAATAAAGATAACAAAATTGTAAAAATAAAAAGTACCACTTTAGATTTTTTTGTCATATCACATTTTGTAGCTGTGATAGGTACAATGAAATTATCTCTACTACTATCCCACAAGTCATTTTACTAAGAAGGTCTTACTGAAGTTAAAAAATATAGAAGTGATGGAAATCTTTTGTGGAGTTATACTGGTCACATCCTCCTCACCGTAACCTTTAATTCTTCGAATCCTTACATAGTTGAGGTTGTGTAATTGTTGTTGTTTGAATGACATCAGCTCGAAGAGGTCGGCACTGCCGATAGCGGCCCCGCAGCGCGTTGCTCATCTATTAATAGAATTAATCATAATTGCAACTATTATTTTATACATTATAATAATTATGTGATGTTCATTAGGGTTTATTGTTTTATAAGAAAAACCGAAGGTCTTTTTAAACTGGGTAGTGTTTATTATTACAGATTTGGAAGGGTCCTGAGTTTATTTGTATTCGTGTTCGTAGATAAATAATTTTAATGAGGAAAATATTTAGTTTTTTAAAGGCTGGTTAGTCGACTTAAAGCTGGGCAGAGTGCTAGGGAATCACCTCTAAACTCTGAATCTATGTACCAATTTTCCGTCTGCCCGAATGACACTTCAGCTTAATGCAACAGAACTATTTACTTTGACAAATACACAATTACGTAAGTAAATGTCTCACGTTCAAAACTAGAGATGTATGAGTTGCTTTGACTACTTAAATGCCTCTCTAAGCACGTACATTTAAACAACAAGTGACAAAGCAACACATTTCTTATAATTACACCATTGTGCGATTTACATGACTATACTTTCATACATGGTACGCGCCGCTGATTATGATGTTATGCTTCTTGGAAGCGCTAAATAGATTTCTATGGATGCTCATGATCAATTAATTCATTATAGCAATTTTTTTGTTATTTAATGATTCCATCACCGTTTTGTGCAGGAGACGCTTATCACCGAGAAAAATACACTAAGGTAAGGTGGGGTAAGACTAACACACGGGGCAAGACTAACACTGTCTATTATCTCGATATGCACTTGAAGAAACGACATGTGTGTGTTTTAGCCGAGAACATTTACGTTTGTTCTATCTTACAGACTGGAAGAATTTCGTATTTAAGTTATACGTATCGAGATAATAGACAGTGTTAGTCTTGCCCCGTGTGTTAGTCTTACCCCACCTTACCTTATAAACTTATTAACTGCAGATCCTATTTACTAGCACTTAAAGGGGTGATTTTAATACCTTGAAGTAGGTACCTAACTTTTGCAAAACAGTGTTAACAATTTGTTTTCACTTTAGCCCCTACATTATTCGACTTGTCCATGCAGGAGAGGTACCTCATATCATCTATTAATCAAATAGAAAAGGCGGATAGAGCCAAATTAATTTTCAGTTCTCAGAACGTGTTGTAAACTATGTTTGTATTGTATTTGATCAGCGCTGATTGGGCACGTTTAATGTGTCACTCTGTCATATCGCGACAAAATAGTTTGATACGTGCTCGGTGCCGCAAACTCAATCACATTTCACAATGGGACATTGTTATGTTATTATCATCATGAAAAAATTGAAACTCCAGTCGTTATAGTACAGAAATATTAGTAGACAAATTCTATGTCCGTTCTCTATTTTATTCAAACGCTATTGCGTCGAAGTCTTGCATGATTTTTCATGTAGTTCTACAAACAGATAGACTATTTAGCCTGGATTAGGGTTAATATGAACAAAAATGAATGTCAAATTCTTAATATGAAAAAAAATAGATCGGAGTCCTTCATAAATTGTAGTTCTTCATCGTC
The DNA here is from genome assembly GCA_001278395.1 of Lerema accius. NCBI lineage: Eukaryota > Metazoa > Arthropoda > Insecta > Lepidoptera > Hesperiidae > Lerema > Lerema accius. Next base: position 31,620 of record LGAG01001447.1, read on the forward strand.
TTTTCCCACCGGCAACTCATCCGTGACAATAAAGTACGAACGTGGTAGTAATGCCCATTGTTGTAAAGTGCACAAATACAGACATAACAGTTTAACATGAAAATGTCTCGTATATTTACATGGTAAGATCTGTTTCAATACAAAAGGCCGTTTGTTTTCACTCCATCCTAGAAATACGAACAACGTAAATAAATATACTTAGTACAAATAAAACGGTCGAGTTATGGATGAATAATTTATACAAATCGATATAACCGATTACACGATAACTATTAATTTGAAGGCCGTTGCCGCCATGCGTGATTACAACTCGTTTTAAATCAAACCTAGCCTTAGCTAGATTTATGGTTAAAATAAATACAAATAGTATGTAACTGGTCAGTTAGCCAGCTGACCTTACAATTTTATTATAGTAATTAAATGGTTTAGGTACAGAATTTTATACTAAACATAAAATACTCAACACCAAAATGTATAAAACAAAGCCCCTGTGATGCAATTGCCAATAAATACAAATACCTAATGTTACTTTTTCCTTTTAAAACATGTACACGCGAATCATTCGCTTTGAATGACAGTTTGACATTAAGTATGGATTTTACGCTCCATCCACTAAGTACATCATTATTTCGTATTATATAAATGAAGAACATACGTTGAAATTCTTAAGGTTCAACAAACGACATCGTAGGTCATCTTAAGTCTCTTACAACACACAAACACACACACTCTTCTACAACTCTTACAACCGCGTGATGGTATGTATACCTCGTTTTTTTCGTCGTGATTTAAAAGGTAAACAATCTTACAGTGTCTTTTTATTGTAATTATCGATTTAAAAATAAGACAGACACAAATTAAAAAAAATTAAAGAATAAACAATACTTTAATGTTAAAATAAATTTCTGTATACTTCTAAATATTTTTTTAAATTAATGAAATAAATAAAAGTAGTGCCAAGATTGTTTACCTTTTAAATCTCGACGAAAAAAACGAGGTATAGATGATGATGGTAGGTAACGCGCAGCGCCTAATAGAACCCTGTTGATACTATAATAGTTGTATGTATCGTAGGCGCGGATGGAGGTGGAAGACCTGTTCGTGGACCTGGCGGACGGGCGGCGGCTGCTGAAGCTGCTGGAGATCATCAGCGGGGAGCGCCTGCCGCGGCCCAACTCCGGCCGCATGCGGGTGCACAAGATCGAGAACGTCAACAAGAGTCTTAGCTTCCTGCACACTAAGGTACTTGCTAGTCATACTTGTACGTTTTTTTTTTGTTCATTTTGTGGGTTTTGCTTCGGTAAATGTTTTAGGGTGAGCAACAAGGTTTTTTTTGGGTTGATTAATAAACCTCTTTACAAAATACTAAACCATTGAAAATATACAAGATAAGTCTTCAGACATACAAGGATAATGTTTAACGCTAGTCGGATTTAGTTAGTTGATGTTTTTGGATCTCTAGGAGATAACCTCTCTCTGGGGAAAGTTTAAATTGTGGCCACGACGGTAACTTAGTGTGGACTTCGACGCGTGCTACTTACTGGAAGAACATTACGCGCGCGAAATATCAGTTTTTCACAAGTGTAACACATGTAAAATTGGTATCAGTAGCCCGCTATCTGCTGATAACATCCTCACACTGATAAGCCGGCCTTGTACTCTATTAGCACTTGTGACGTCACGTCATCCTGCACCTTAGAACATTACACGGATATACAAACATACATACTCGTATATGGAGACGAGACGCTAAACAAATTTGTGCATACATTTTTGGGAAAAATTTATCGCCTAGCATTTACATACAAAAAATTAAGTTAAAAAACTAAAACCCGACTACGGAAAAAAACACACTCTGAAAAGGATAAAACAAGAAAATTTTCTCATTTCAAAACAAATACATAGGTATACATGCAAAATGATGTTTATGAGACATAATATTTATATCTACTCTCTTCATAACCATTGTGATGTTAAGAGGATATCCGTGGTCGTATGCCACATTGCTGTAAAAGAAGTTTGTTGTTTTATCAATTTTTGAATTGATAGAATATTTGTAACTCAGTATGAATAACAAAACAATTTTTTTCTGAAATATTTGGCATACGACCACGGCTATTCTCTTAACATCACAATGGTTATGAAGAGAGTAGATATAAATATTATGTCCCATAAACATCATTTTGCATGTATACCTATGTATTTGTTTTGAAATGAGAAAATTTTCTTGTTTTATCCTTTTCAGAGTGTGTTTTTTTCCGTAGTCGGGTTTTAGTTTTTTAACTTAATTTTTATTTCTATTATTTTGGGGTAGTATGAGTAAAAATTTGGTGAATGTAGCTCGTTGGATCTGATTGGTAGGCATAGAAGATATGGAGGTGTGAATTTTTGATATTTATCCAGTTTATGTGAGCAAATCCGCGAGTAAAAGTATACAATATATATATTTTTTAAATGTGCTAATTATGCCCTTTAATTTGATACCAAGCACGGTATAATCAGAAATACTTCATTTTTTTATTCACGACTTTTTGGCTTCCAGAGGGCGCCATAAGCAATTTCATAGAATTTTATGTAGCCTATAACCAGCGGAATTACGAGACGCTTCTAATGATACCCCACTTATCAAGTTATAACCAGTAGTTAGGGGAGTTAGGGGGGAACAGATGAACATTCATACATACATACATACATACATACATACATACATACTCACATACATACCGGTCAAAATCATAACCCTCCTTTTTGCTTCAACGTAGTCGGGTAAAAATAGAGCTGCATGTTGTGGTTTTTACATCAATATGAGAGTGTCGTAGTTTTTTTTAATACAGCTCGCCCAAACCCAAAAAAAAATTACTTAGCAGTTATTATTTTGCCTTTGAATTTTTAACCTAACCTAACCTAATTTCCAATTTTATTTGTATCGGAAAATATATTTTTTGCACGTAGAACTAAAAAAAATTCTCGGAGTCTAGGCTGCTTGCAATACGACAGGGAATCCCACAGGAACCCGGCCATACTGCAAAACAATTTTAAAGCTTTTACACCGTGCAATAGTAGTTAAGAGAATAGAACAGAAACCTTGCGGTGTCGTGTATGGCTTCGACGAAATATGCGCTGGGCCCGGATTAGCTGCGCTATATATCGGTGTACTACTCGTGTTTGGACTGGGTTCATAACTTGAAGTTTCATAAACACTTGGTAGCATAATAGTACAGTAACATAATGACAGCAATAATGCTAATGTAAATAACTTGATGTATGCGGTTGCTTTTGTATTGATAAAATTAGAAGAATGTATACCCTTGAACGCAATCACTGTTTATACTCTTTCTTTGTAGAGTTTATCAGCGTCAGTTCAACTTTAAATGAGGACGATGCGATAGCAGGAATGAAGGTCTGCCCTTAAAACATAAACAATTGTAATCAGCGAATGTAAACCTTTTTTCGTCTCGTAGGTGCGGCTAGAATCGATAGGAGCAGAGGACATAGTGGACGGCAACCCTCGGCTCATCCTCGGTCTCATTTGGACCATTATCCTGCGGTTCCAGATACAAGAAATTGAAATCGATGTGGTGAGCTCCTCTTAAAATCTGGTTAACTCAATTGTGATTTATGTTAATCAAATAATTATGCCAAGAGTTTCGTTCTACTGATTGAGATCAAGTACGGAAATATTAGTAATTGTTTTGATAGGTGGATCTATGTAGTCCAAGTTAGGGTACCCAGCTAAGTGACTTATCACCGCGTTTACCAACAGTTACCAACCTGTTGGAGGCAAATCTCCTACTAATTACTAGAGATTATTGTGTTGTAGAAAACCCTTTTTAAACCATAATATTAATATAATCCAGGACGAAGAGAACGAGTCATCGGAGAAGAAGTCAGCCAAGGACGCGTTGCTGCTGTGGTGCCAGCGCAAGACGAGCGGCTACCACGGCGTGCACATACACAACTTCACCGACTCCTGGCGCTCTGGGCTCGGCTTCAACGCGCTCATCCATGCACACAGGTCAGTTTAAATAATATCATGTGTAATTTATTACATTATACTAGTCTAGCTACTCATTAGATTTATCCCAAGAGAACCTACAATCCGATAGAATCTATCCTATGTCCTATTCCTGGATGAGAACTATCTGTTTGGCTAATTGCAGCTTAATCCGTTCAACGGTTAGAGCACGAAAGATTTACAAACATCCAAACATTTTTAAAAACTTTCGCACTTAAAATATTAATAGATTGGAATTTTTAAACAGATAGACTATGTACCGCTTTGTTATCATAATATGTTGTCTGTTACGTAAGTATATGTACCCAACCAAATATTCCTACGTTCTTAACGCATACACTTCAAAATTCCATTCTTTCATTCTAAGCTAACAAAAACATAGAACCTCTATTAAGTAAACCAGCTTAGCTAGCACAATTCAAGTAAAAAGCCACGCTTACAGAACAAGGAATATATCTGTATAGTTCTTTCTTCCGTAGCCACAATAACACAAGGTGTTTTGTTCCAGGCCGGACCTGTTCCGCTGGTCAGAGCTGCCAGTGACAGAGCATGTGGAAACCCTCAACCATGCCTTTGATGTTGCCCACAAGCATCTCGGGATACCGAAGCTTCTCGATGCTGAAGGTGAGAATGATTATAAGATTTTTCTTTGACCACTTCTTTCTTACTTTCCACCAGGTGTTGACTACAAATCTGGTGGATTTTGAACCTTAATCTGTAATAATCTAGGACCAATTTTGAACGAATAATGTCTAAAAGTATACTATATCTTGGTCTTAATTGATTTTATCTTTCAGACGTGGACACGACCCGGCCGGACGAGAAGTCGGTGATGACGTATGTGGCCAGCTATTACCACACATTTGCGCGCATGAAAAATGAACAGAAGAGTGGTCGCAGGATCGCTAATGTAAGGACATTTTGACTATACTATTTCCTGTTCCTAAAGCCAATGCCAGTTTTTATTGCCTCACACTTTTCCACTCATCTACCTCTCTCTTTCTCTGACTTACGTCGACGTGACTGTTGAACAGATCATAGGCCAGCTGATGGACTGCGACGGGCGCAAGACGGAGTACAGCAAGCTGGTGTGCGCGCTGCTGGAGTGGATCCGGCTGAAGATCGAGCAGCTCAACGACCGCGACCTGCCCAACGCGCTGGACGGCATCCAGCGCCTGCTGCTCGCCTTCAAACAATACCGCACTGTCGAGAAACCACCCAAGTTAGTACTAATTAAAAAATACTAACTACTACTGATTAAAAAAAATTCAAAATCATTTAGTCATATGAGTGTCAATGATGCACTTATGCATGTATTTTTTGGAATCTACTCCTGTTATGTAAACGTGCGTTTATATCGAAGTGAAAAAGCGGGGAAAGAAATTCTCCGCACATCTTTTATAATAGTTATACAATAGATTTTTTTACTAAATTTATATTTTGGTTAATTTGTATTCGTAACTTTTATAGGTATACCTGGAAAGTGTAGGCTTTATAAGGATTAGTTTTATAGTCAGTGGTTAAAGATTAACACTCCCTATAAGCCTGGATTAATGTTATAGTTAGAAGTTAATGACTGAGCGATTTTATTATCGCATTATCCACAATTTGTCTGTTCGTTACTGCTAGTTAAAAGTTAGTATAATACTGTTACGACATCTATTTAAATTTCATAAAAATAAATAAAAATTTGTAAACTCAATCCAAAGAATCTGCAATAATTACTGTAAGACTATATTTTTAAAGCATATTACCAATCGTGTATCAATAAACAAATAGATGTTAACTAAATGGGTAATATTTGTCAGATATAAGGAGAGGTCAGAGATCGAAGCGCTGTACTTCGACATCAACACGATGCAGAAGAGCTTGGTGGGCGAGCCGTGGGCGCCGCTGGAGGGGCAGCTGCCGCAGGACCTGGAGCGCGCCTGGCAGAAACTAGAGCAGGTCAGTCACCTCCCATCTACGTCACTGTGTGCGTTATAATAACTATTTTTTACGTACTTCGGCTTGCTCTCTTTTTCTTCCTGACTAGGATAGTCATTAATGTGACAGATACTGTGCACAATATGAAATTTTATGACGTCTGTTAGTATTTCTAGGTAAGTAATTTTTTCATGCTGATATGTAGGAATAATTATATTTTATATTACAGGCTGAACACGCGCGCGAGCTCGCGCTGCGAACGGAACTACTACGTCAACAACGACTGGAACAGCTCAACTATAAGTTCAACACTAAGGTAATAAAACCATGTTATTGCCACAGATTCACTCAAAATGCAATAAAGTGATGATATTATTGATGATACTAACACGATATGTTTGCAGTCGGTGCTCCGCAAGGGCTACCTGAAGGAGATGATCCAGGTGCTGTCGGACCCGCGCTACGGCTCCAACCTGGCGCAGGTGGACGCCACCGTCAAGAAACACGAGGCCATCTCCGCCGACATCCTCGCCAGGTACAAAACTTCCATCTATGTCACTTTTCAATATCTTAACAAATGTGTTTCGTGCCATAAATATAGTTTTATTAAATTGAAAATTTTGATATAGAATGACACATATAACACACATACATACACATATATAACACAAATTATCTCAGATGAGATCTCAAAATGGTGATCGGTCATGTTTGTCCATGTCATGGTAATGACTCAAATTATCACTGAAGAAAGAAGGGAAGAGATGAGGGAACATACAACAGAGAGAGAAAGAGATAAAGAGGTACATGTTTTATGTAATACAGAACGGAGCGTTTCGAGGACCTATCGGCCATGGCGGCGGA
>LGAG01001447.1:45846-75630 GCA_001278395.1 Lerema accius
TTCGACCCGCCAGCCATCCAGCGCGACTGCAGCGCCTTGCAGCGCGCCGCCAGCCCGCTGCGCCCGCGCGCGCTGCAGCGGAGACAGGCGCTCGAGACCAGCCTGCAGTCAGTAGCTTTTATCGATCTATTCATTGATATTTCGAACCACAGGAAATTAGCGCATCGTCACCTTATTATTAACGAACTGCTTCAAACAGTCGAAAACAGCTAGTTGATTAATACGAACCAGCTGCTTCTAGTTGCTTGTGTATGACGGTTGGACTCTGCAATAGGATAAAGCTGCCGGCAGGCCAGACTACGGCTAATTATTGTTCATATTAACGCGCAATACGTCTTACATACAAACATAAATTAGATAAATTTGATCTTTCGTATACAGATCTAGTAAAATAATTATGTTAAATATGGTCATTACATAAGCTGGTATGTTCCAGGCTACACAAGTTCGCAGCGGAGGTGTCCGGCGAGCTGGCGTGGCTGGAGGAGCGGCGCGCGGCGGCGGCGTCCACGACCACGGCGGCCGACCTGCACGGCGCGCAGACTGCGCAGAAGAAGCACGCCAAGCTGCGCGCCGAGCTGCTCGGCCGCCGCCCCGTCATCGAGCGGGTCATCGCGCACGGCAACCAGCTCGTTGAAGAGAACCATCCGCAATCTGATAAGGTGAACGACTAATTTTAATTAAAAACCAATTCTTAAGTTGCATCACCCCTTTGTTGGTTATTTTAAAACGTGCTTTTAATACCTGCTAAGGTTTAAAATTTTCATTTTAAACGCATTCATTTTTGACACAAGATTTTTAAACCCTAATCTGAGTATTCCATGTCAACAGATAAAGAAGCTGTGCACGGAGCTGGACGAGGAGTACACGTCGGTGTCGTCGGCGGCGGAGGCGCGCGCGGCGCGGCTGCAGGGGGCGCTGGCGGCGCAGCAGTTCCTGCACGACGCGCTCGAGGTGGAGACGTGGCTGGCCGACAAGGACGCCGCGCTCGCCAGCGCCGACGTCGGTCACGACCGGCACCGCGCCACGCAGCTGCTCACCAGACATAAGGTATGACCATATTTTAAGGAGGTTGCTGATTTTTTTCAAAATACGGCACACTATATATATTATAGCAAGTTTAATAATAATATGTCATCCTGTAAAAAGTAGAGAATATTCTATAATTATTTAATTTGTACCCGTCAGTATGTTAAGCTACCGCGATGACGATGTCACACCGCCTCTAGGCTTCCTTAGTTACAATAAGAGATGGCGCCAAGAAATACGCATACAATTTTTCCATCATCTTCATAGGCAGTAGAGCTGGAGTTGGACACATACGCAGCGATCATCTCAGAGATGGGCCACACGGCGGCGTCGATGGCGGGCGCGGGACACCCGGAGGGGGAGGTGCTGTTGGAGCGGCACCGCGCGCTCGCTGACGCGCTGGCGCGGCTGCAGCGTCGCGCTGCACAGAGGCAGCACGCGCTCGTCGAGAGCGTCTGCAGGTAACGACACAATCATTATTTGGTGAAGGTCGTGCAGGTTTAATAGTTTACGAACAACTCAAATAGATAGATAGCTAAACGCAAACACTATGTACTGATGACGTGTATGCATTTCACAGACATGAGTACCTTGCTGAGAGCGCGGAGCTGGAGAGCTGGATCCAGGAGCAGTACGCAGCCGCCTCCAGCGAGGACTACGGACAGGACTACGAGCATCTACTGATCTTAAGATCAAAGTTCGACGAGCTCCGTCACCGAGTAGAGAGTGGCGCAGAGCGGTTCAACCAGTGTGAGGAGCTGGCCAAGAAGTTGGTAGCGTCAGAGAGCCCCTACATCGCTGATATAGAGAAACGTCAAGAAGCGCTGGGCGAGTCGTGGCAGCGGTTAGTGGAACAGATCCAGTCACGAGGCGCGCGGCTGCACGCGGCNGCCGCCGCCGCGAGACCTGCGCGCCGCCATGGCGCTGCTGCGCGACCACGACACCGCTGAGAACGATCTGGTTGCTATCGACGCGCAAATGCAGGTTAGTATTATTCGGAGTTCAGGACAAATTTTCGTAGGTTGCTTGGTTTACTTATTTTTTAGTTAACCTATGATTTTGTTGTGATTTAAAAATACTAATTGTATGAGTAAACGTTTTAATTTTTTTCCGTTTTCTTCCATTAGGTGCTCCAAGAAGAGGGCGCTCGTCTTCAGCGGCTGTGTCCTGGAACCAACTCGCAGCAAATCGCTCTGCGGCAGGAGGCTCTGAGCGAGGCGTGGGCGGCGCTGCGCAGCGCGGCTGACACCCGCCGACAAACACTGCAACAATATCTGCAGCTGCACCAGTTCCTTACTGAGGTAAGATTCAGAATGCATTCGGTATGAAATCACTAAGACTCACCTAAAAAAAATTTGGTGAGTCTTATTGGGTGGAAATGTTTTAGTTTAGAAATGAATAATACAATAAAAACTTTTAAACATGGAAATCTAGTGCTATATGATATGCACGATATTCGTTAACGTTGTAGTGTTGCCTGTTACACTAAAAGTTTTATTTTTCCCCAGGTCCGTGACTTAACGACGTGGTCGGCAGCTCTCCGCGGGGAGATGTCGTCGGCAGGCGGCGCTCGCTCGGCGGCCGCTGCGCAGGCTGCGCGCGCGCACCACGACGCTACGCGCGCTGAGATAGACGCGCGTGACGACAGCTTCCGACACGCGCTCGCCACTGCCGACAGCCTTATTGCTGCCGGACATCCGAACTCGCAGGTACATTATTGTATATAGGATGCAATTCCAAAGTAGGGCATGATATCTACTATAGTAAAGTTTGGTCAATATTGGTTAACTATTAAAATAATATTTTTAATATTCTAGACTGAGACTAATGAAGGTTCAGTGTCCGTTATAATAAAATTAGAAATTGTTTTACTTTGGTCGATAGTCTATCTTAAATGTAATACTATATATCAAAACATTTTTAAACCTTATCTGTTACCCACACTGAGTCCAATATCGTTATCTCACTTGCACCTCCCCACTCGCGGCTGACAGGAGATATCGGAGCGATGCGCGGCGCTGGTGGAGGAGCGCGCGCGGCTGCACGGCGCGTGGGCGGCGCGGCAGGTGGCTCTCGACCAGCTCATCGACTGGCACTGCTTCCTGCGGGACGCCAAGCTGCTGCACCATCTGTGCGCCGCGCAGGAGGCTGCCTTGCGTGAGTCACTCACATACATATTATAATGCTAACGACCAGACAAGCGACGTGATGTTAAATAGACACCAAAGATACGATTGAAGTGTGGCCAGTCAAGAAATGTGACAAACAAACCACGAACTAATATGACTACGCTGATTCAACCTCACTTATAAACGAAGTTAATAAAATTGACTTTACGTATCTTTATGTGTCTAATGCCATTTGTTTCCAATCCAGGTACAGAGATATCGCCGACTAGCAGCGTGGAAGAAGTGGAAAATCAGCTGAAGAAACACGAAGCATTCGAGAAGCTGCTCGCTACACAGGTATGTCTGTACAGAAAGACTTATTGGACATTTCCTGTCCTGTCAAGTATGTTTTCAAGGTCTCAAGAGACTGTTGTTATCACTGTCATTGATTTGGTGCAGGATGAGAAGCTGACGACCCTGAACAGCCACGGAGACAAGCTGCTGCAGCAGAATCACGTGGAGAGCCAGCGTATTGCCGACGAGCTGGCCAATATCAACGAGAGGAGGAAGAAGGTATGTCTCTTGAACAACTTTATACGCTTAACATCAAGAAAATATCGTTGTTTCCCCGTAAAGAAACTTATGCTTGATTGGTTATGTAACTCTTTATGTTATCAGCAAGATCGGATCCTTACTTTTGGTTACATTTTTTAATACACAAAGTCAATAACACATTATAGATACAGGAGAGCTTATCGTTACTTAATACTTTGCTAATATTTTGTATCGGATTTTTTTTTCTTAAAAAAAAAGATATATATTTGACTTGTAATTTGTCCAGCTGTACGAAGCGGCGGCGGCGCGGCGGGAGGCGCTGAAGCGCGCGCACGCTCGCTCCCGGTTCGCTCGCGACGCCGGCGAGGCGCGGGCCTGGGTCGCCGATAAACTCGCACAGCTGCCCGCACATCATAGTGAGTGATGCTTACTTTAGTGATTATTAAACTAGTATATAAATTGTTTTGTACTAGTACAAAACATGTAGAAAATTAACAGCAAAAATTTAGTTGAAGAGCAAGAATTTAAAAACTTATCAATCTTGCTTACGTGGCTAATAGACATTTTTTCATATAATTAAGTTAGTTATTGGCCATTTATTTACTGGAGTATGGACTATTTAGAGGAGTATAAGAAAAAAACTCTATCTCATTTACTTGAAACCATAATGACATGAGCGTATCAAAATTAAAAGATAACCAATACATTTTATCACCTTTTAAAAATATCAAATGCTACCACGTCCAGGTGAAGTGACCAACCTGGAGGACAAGATGAAGAAGCTGCAGAAGCACCAGGCGTTCACGGCGGAGCTGGCGGCGAACAAGGCACGCCTGCGCGAGGTGCAGGCGCTGGCGCAGGAGCTGCGGCCCGACCCGCAGGTGGACGCCGAGCTGGAGCAGCTGCGACGAGACTGGGACCTGCTGGAAACCGCCACTGAGCAACGGGGTACGTAAAGTGGCTTAGTAATAATAATAACAGGCTTAATAGTAGGTATTAGGTACCTATTAACATAGATTGTCTACTGAAACATGGTTCGGGCGAGAGTCAAGTTCAGTAAAGTCTAATGAGATAGACTTATCGGTAACGTAGGCATTTTTTATCGTAAATCTCTTACTCGTAGAGCGAAAGAGAGTATATTCAAAAATAAGGTTTTTTTTTTTAATATAAAGGTACTTTTTTGTATAGGGTGTGAAGCTAGTTAACTTAAGTGTATAATGATCAACAGGTCGTGGTTTAGAGGAGGCTCAAGACATCTTAGAGTTCAACCAACATCTGGATAAGATAGAAGCTTGGATCCGAGATAAAGAGATGATGGTATGTAATTAAGTTACTGAACTTTTTATATCACTTTTTAGTTTTAACTACATTTAAAATGACTTCTTACGTTACGTATTTCATTAATTTATCTTAGAGTGATTTTAAAAAATTCGATAAAAAAGCGTGTATCTTAAACGTGGTTTGTGTTGCAGGTGCAAGCGCACGAGCTGGGCCGCGACTACGAGCACTGCAGCGCGCTGCTGCGCAAGCTGGACGACCTGGACAGCGACATGCAGGTGGACGACAAGCACGTGCGCACCATCTGCGCGCTCGCCGACAAGCTGCTGCAACAGGTACGTGCTGTGGAGCTGCTGCGACGGATCTTTACTCATGTAGTCAGTGGATGAGTAACAAATAAGTAAAAATACAATGCGTAAGAGTACAACAATGAGTAAAAGTACAATGAAATTAATTGAGAAACCCAATATATACTACAGTAACTCAAGTACAAGTACGTAATTGAACCTCTCGCTAGTGAATAGCCGTACCTTTGACCAGACAAGACGCGGTCATTTACGACCATGTATGGTCTTTAACCGTATGGTTACGCCTTACGGCAATATATATTGTCCAAATATTGCCTTAAGAGCAATGGTTTGCAATGATAAAACACATTCATATACTTTGTCTATAAACAATAGACATGGAAAAGGAGAGCTATAACATAAGGCTAACTCTTTCCTCAGGGTCCGACGCAGCAGGCCGAGGCGGTGGCGTCCCGGCGCGACGCGTTCCTGCAGCGCTGGCGGGCGCTTAGCGGAGCCCTGCAGGCCTACAGAGACAATCTTAATGCTGCGTTACAAGTGCACTCCTTCAATAGGTTAGGATATTCTGGTCTTTGTATTGACAGTTATCAAACTCATCAATCTACACAAAAACGAACTCAATATACACGCATACGCAGATTATAAACTCATAACTGAATAGGATTTAGAGGTAATCAAAAACATGTATTTGTTATTTTGAACCGCTACATTATAAAGTAAAAAAAAATCGTCATACAAATACTAGGAAGAAAATATATCGGACCTACATTTCAGCAAAATTTTTACACATTATCCTTATACCTATTAGACGTTGTTTCTGATATAATTGTAATCCGACAGAGACGTGGAGGATACTGCGGAGCGTATAGCGCAGAAGGCGGCGGTGTTTGGTAGCGCGGAGCGCGGGCGAGACCTGGCGGCGGCCGAGGAGCTGCGCCGCAGACACCTGGCGCGCGCCGCCGAGGCTGGAGCTGTCGGCAGCCGGCTCGACGCGCTGCGGGCTGAGGGAGACAAACTGGCGGCCAGGTAACCTGGATTTAGAGATGGTTATTTTAAAAGACACAAGAACACGATGCAAAGCGTAATCTGTAGGTTGATCACAATTGATGAATATTGATTTCTAGCTAGCAAGAGAGTTATAAAAATGGAATGGCCAAAATAGAAGCAAAATTATTGTCTCAGATTTCACTTTCAAATGACTGCCTCATTAAGTTTCCTTAGTAAGTTTTGTTTGAGATTTTCACGTTTGGTTTCATCTCAACTCTTATTTATGTCTTCGTAACCTTGATAAGCGTAATAACCCGTTCCCCACAGTCACCCGGAGCGCGCGGCGGAGATCCAGGGCAGCCTGCAGCGGCTGGAGGCAGCGTGGCGCGAGCTGCAGGAGCTGGCTCGCGCGCGCACCGCGCTGCTTGACGAAGCTATCGCCGATCACAAGTTCGAGGAGAGCCTGAAGGTATAAATAAATAGCCATTCAATTATACAGTACTTCAAAACAAATCATTTATCTTTTGACATCTCTGCTCGATTTTACTATATTTACTTTGCGCTTAATACTTCAAATGACCAGAAAAATGTCCAACAATTTTCATTTCCGGTTGAATGTACTTATAATCTAAGTGTGCCATTCTTTAGGAACTCGAATTATGGGTATCGGAAACCGTAAAACGTATGGAGGGAGCGGAGCCGCAGAGTGTGACTGACGCTGAAGCGCTTCTGGAGCTGCATCAAGAGAGGAAGGCGGAGATAGACGGCAGACAGAAGGCCATCGCGACTCTGCTGAAGGAAGCCGAGCAAGCTAAGGACCCGGAGAAACTGAAGCGAGTTGAACGACTCTCCACTACCCTCGACCAAGCCTGGCTGGAGAGGAAACAGTACTTGACTCAGGTAAAGAACTCCTGGATAGTTTACAGCTAAGCTAAAGAATTTGTTGTATTGCTCTCAAGTTCTTGAGAAACTTCGACAGTTGTCAAAGACGTTGGGTGACACAACTTCATTTATAAGATTTTAGGTTTTAAAAGTTCAAAGGTACGAATCTCGCTCATTCTTTTAGGAGACGAAGTTTATTATAAGTTGCAATATTATTTTAGGCTCACGAGCTCCAAGTACTGAAGGAGCAGGCCCGCGCGGTAGAGGACTGGCTGTCAGCTAAGGAGGCCTTCCTCAATAACGACGACTTGGGAGATAGCCTTGAAGGTAACTTTATACGTAACATTTCTGAGTTTTGTAATATAATACGGTGAATTGCGTTAAGGTATTAAACTACAACTTGCTTGTGTCCTCGTCAGCGGTGGAGACGCTGCAGCGCAAGCACCAGGAGTTCACGAAGCTGGTGGAGTCGCAGCGCGGCCGCGTGGACGAGCTGCAACGCCTACTGGCCGCGCAGCCGCTCCAACTGCGACACGCCGACCTGCTAGAGAGAGACCGCAAGCTCAAGGTACGACTACACGCTCTCTTCTCTCTCTTTCTCCTTTACCTCCGCTAGCGAAGGAAGTAATAAATACCGTAACATCAATATCGTATGCGATGTTCGTTTTTATAGAACTGGAACCGTTAGCTAACCTTATAGGGCATTGGTATTTTTACTTGAGTGCACGCAAGATGGGTTATATTTTTCGAGCCTATGTATGTCTGTTTGTTCATTTGTATGGCACGATCTACAGCCTAAACAACTTGTCAAATTTTACCGAATGATGTGTCATTGTGGGAGTGACATAGAATTTTTTTTTATCATACCTCCCCAATATTTAGCATTTTCTACAAATGATTACTAGTTATAATATGAACCAATTATTATAACACAGGAGAACTGCAAGTTGCGCAGTGAGAAGCTGGAGCAGGCGCGGCAGCTGCAGCAGTTCCTGCGCGACCTGCACCACGAACGCGAGTGGATCGAGCTCAAGATGCAGATCGCCAACGACCAGAACTACAGGTACATATTTATATCTTAAGGTCTTGGAAAAACGCACTAAAAAATATATGCAGTTAAAAATTACGATCTGAATTTTTTTTTAATATTCCAACTTATATTTTAAAACTACATGAAATCGTTGCGGTGTTTTCAGTAGATCTTGATGTTATCAAAACCGATAGATAGAAAACAATATATTTTACTGTAAAATATAGGTGTAAAAACGTTTGATTGATAATATCCAGGGACCTATCGAACTTGCAAAGTAAGATCCAGAAGCACGCGGCGTTCGAGTCGGAGCTGGCCGCCAACAAGCGGCGCATCGACCATGTCGTCAACACCGGGGAAGAACTCATCGGTATAGCAACCTCACTCTTAACTCACTCAAATCTTTTAAGTTATAAATATACTCGTAATATGCTTAATGCTTTACGTTATTTTCAGTTAACGAATAGCGATAAATTAACTATCTATAGTTATAACTACCTACAAATCGTTATTGTTAAATAGATATTGTTGGCACATAAATTTTTTTTTTTTTCTAATTGCAGAAGCCAAACATTACGCGTCGCAAGAAATCGCCCGACATGTGGAGGATCTTGAGATGCTGTGGCGAGAACTTCAAGTGAGATTTCATTTGTATACAACCGTTATTTTTTCGATGCTAATCTAATCATAGTTGAATTAAATTAATTAATATAAAAAAAATCACTTTTAAGCTTGTTGAGTAGGACAGTAAATTTAAGTATTGAAAGAAAAATAACAAAGTTTGTTTGTGCGTGCAGGCGGCGGCGAACCTCCGTCGCGAGCGCTTGCAGGAAGCGTACCAGGCGCGCGTGTACCTGCGCGGCCTTGACGACTTCAACACTTGGCTGGATGACGTTGAGGCGCAGCTCATGAGCGAAGACCATGGTACCACCACCACTATTGTTTTAGCTTTAGTCGATCAAATAGGGCATGTTGCAATATATATTAATTGTAAAAGAGTGAGAAGGTTTTCACATACTTTTATACCGTCCATGAAATGCTTGAAGTCTTTGTGAGTTCAGTCGTCTTGAGTGGCATACATATTACTATACGCCTAGAAACAAGATCAGACTGTCACTAAATTTTAAATATAATGCAAAACAAAACTAAGTATGCAAAAGTCCGAATTTTCTTTGCAATCAATAGTGCTGTTTTCTGAAACCCGACCCCCTCCTACTCGCAGGCAAGGACCTGTCGTCGGTGAGCGCGCTGCTGTCGCGGCACTCGCGGCTGGAGCAGCAGGTGGGCAGCAAGGGCGACACGGCCACGCAGCTCGCCGACAACGCGCGCCAGCTCGTCCACAACGGACACTTCATGGCCGACACCGTGCAGGCGCACGCTGACCGCGCGCTCACTAGGTACGTTTATATTCATTACATTGCTTTACGAGAAATATTACCATTTGCCATTGTAAAGCATAAAGTGTTTTACTTACAATAAAGCTGTTAGAAAAGAGGATAAAAATATATATATAATATATATTCGGTTTTAATTTTTTTCATAAATTTAAAATTTAAATAATCTATAACGTATGAAATGCATTACCCATTACCCATGAACAGAGGACGAATTATGTTAGTTGACATTTACTTTTTTGTATAGATACCGTCAGCTGCAGGAGCCGATGCAGATCCGACGCGACAACCTGGAGGACGCGGCGCGACTGCATCGCTGGGAGAGGGACGCTGACGAAGAACTCAGCTGGTGAGTAACACTGTGTCCATTCACGCGTGCATTAGCGTGTGTATACCTCGTTTTTTTCGTCGTGATTTAAAAGGTAAACAATCTTGGCACTACTTTTATTTATTTCACGAATTAAAAAAAATGTTTAGAAGTATACAGAAATTTATTTTAACATTAAATTATTGTTTATTCTTTAGTTTTTTTATCGATAATTACTATAAAAAGACAGTGTAACATTGTTTACCTTTTATATCACCACGAAAAAAACGAGGTATACATGTGTGTGTGACAAAATTACATGCTCTTATTTTTATAAAACTTTTTGTAAAATTGTAGCAAACATCTTTAAAAGTTTACTTTGTTGCGTAATGAAAAATAACCTCTCTCAGAACTTTTGTTACTAAACCATTTTTCCTCCACCCAGGCTGTCGGAGCGCGAGGCGGCGGTGCGGTCGGAGGAGGCCGGCGCCACGCTGCCCGAGGCGCAGGCGCTGCTCAAGAAACACAGCGCGCTGGAGGCAGAGCTCGTCGCTAGGTCAGTTTGACGCTACTTCTAATTAATTATTATATTGTTCATAATAATATGTTATCTTATCGATTGTGCAGGAGTTCTGTCTTTTGGGGTACAATTACTTCTCTAAAATTACTCTTAGTTTCACGGTGTTGTGAAAACGCATTTAAAATATTTATACGTCAAAATTATAAATTTATTCCTAAAACATTTTAAAAGTTTCTTTCTTGCCTTGATACATGTGAAGATATCAGACACTTCAAGTTATTAAAAGCGTGTCTTTGTGCAGGGAGCCGATAATAAACGCGGTGTGCGCGCGCGCGGCGTCGCTCCGGCGCGGACACTACGTGGAGCTGCCGGACTTGAAAGCGGCGCACCGCTCGCTGCTGGACGCCGCCGCCGCGCGGACTGAGGCACTGAAGGAGCGCTGCGAGCTGCTACAGGTCAGTTAGAAGGAAAAAGATTTGAAACTATATTCCTGGGAATATACTGGGTTGAAGGAACACACACTTAACGTTATGATTACTAACTTACATAACTTATACGTAACGTAATGATTACTAACTTACATAAACTTACACTTACATAACTTACACGTAACGTAATGATTACTAACTTATATAAACTTACAGTTACGTAACTTACACGTAACGTAAAGATATAATTTATTAGACAATCGAAAGATAAAGCTTCAAAAGATTACACAACGCAGTATAAACTAAACTAATATAATTGCAAATTTTTAATAACTTTTGATTACGACATTTACAACTGACATAGTATTTAGTGTGATACCATACGAATCTGTAAATAAAATAATACATGTTTAAACATCGTAAGTTCTGTCGTTGTGTAGCTGCTGTCGGACATCTGGGAGGCGGAGGCGTGGCTGGGCGAGCGGCGCGCGGCGCTGGCGGCGGGGGACGCGGGCCGCGACCAGGAGTCCGTGCTGGCTCTCATGCGCCGCCTCGAGACGCAGCAGCGCGAGCTGGCCGGCTTCGACTACACGCTGCAGCGGCTCGACAAGGCCGCCAACGCTCTGCTGGTGAGATATCACTTGTATTTAGTTTGTTATAAATTCCGTGTACAGAAGGTTGCACGATATATGACTTAGGGCCGATTTCACCAACAAAGAATAAGTCTTACACCTAGAATAAGTCTGTTATTTACTATTACAAATACAAATTTATCCTTGGTATAAGACTTATTCTTTGTTGATGAAATCGGCCCTCAATTACATAAATTACGTGTCTGTATAACGCAATGGTTATTAATGTATATAGGATAAATACAGAAGTCGTTGGAAATTTGTTCAGCGGATGGTGAAATAGTTATAATAAACTATCAGTACAAAAACTTACTGCTAGGAGCAACATATAAAATGTAACGGTAAAGTTAATACATAGTTAAGAATCAATATTTTATCCATTCTGCAGTATGGTTTAATAGGGTACCACTTCAACACGTAACAGTTTAAAACAAGCGCATGGTAATATGTAACAGGAGCGGGTGTCAGACGCGTCGCACGGCGAGCAAGTGAAGCACAAGATGGCGGAGCTGAAGAGCTCGTACGAGGACATGAAGCTGCTGTCAGCCAAGCGCCAGCAACGACTGCAGCAGAGCCTCAAATATTTCAAGTAAGTCTGCCTACAGTGACCTATACCCCGTTTTTTTCGTCGTGACATAAAAGGTAAACAATCTTGGCACAACTTTTAATTATTTCATTAATTAAAAAAAATATTTAGAAGTATACAAAAAATATTTTAACATTAAATTATAGTTTATTATTTAGTTTTTTTTTTAATTTGTGACTGTCTTATTTTTAAATCAATAATTACATAAAAAAGACACTGTAAGATTGTTAACCTTTTAATTCAAGACGAAAAAACGAGGTATACATGCACAGCCAATATATTAGCCCGCACATAACCAAAGCATGAACAAATTGGGTTTTACAAAAAAAAGTATTTAAAACTAAATATTTTTATGACTTTCATAGAATAACGTACATCATTTGTGTATTTTCTCCCAATGAACCTCAACGTGGTTGTCCCCCCAGGTTCGTGGAGGAGTGCTCGGAGGTGCAGGAGTGGATCGCGGAGCAGATGGCCACGGCCGCCTCCGAGGAGTACGGGCTGGACGTCGAGCACGTCGACACGCTGCAGCAGGCCTTCGACAACTTCCTCACGCAACTCAACGGTACGACTTCTATCTTATTAATTAGAATATAAATTATTATCATGCCTGTTATCGTTCATACAATAACTTATTTGAAGAGCTAACTACCGAGTACCAATATCCAGACAGTTACTGCCTACACACTGTGAGTTATGATGTAATTTTTTTGAAACTATTTAAGGAAATTACAACCAAATGAACCAAAAAATAAAATCTCAATTTGCTTGAAGTTCTATCTTACCTTAACTATATTGTAATGACATTCTTGGTATCGCAGCAAACGAGGGTCTGATCGAGGCGGTGTGCGAGGCGGGCAACACTCTGCTAGAAGAGAACACGCCAGAGGCAGACAGAGTGCGACAGAAGATAGAAGACATCCGCGGTCTGTGGGACGACCTCAAGGAGCTCGCCATTGCTAGACAGGAGGTATGATTTGAAAAAGTTATTGAATTTATTTTAAATACATATTAAAACTCAGCTAGTTATACATACAATACATATTGCAATTTATCTTCTAACGTGACAGAAATTGATGTAGTGATGTAACTTTAATTCCAAATTTCTTTTTAAAACACATGATAAAATTAAAAGGATCCTGAGTTACATCTCCAGCATGTAGGCATATGAACTTGTCTTTGCGTAGTGTCTGGAACACCTATAACATACTATTCTAGTCCACTATTGGTGTAAACGTAAATTAATTTCATTATAATAGAAATCTGTTCCGTTCTGCCATGTCTCGCTCATTACCCAGGAAAACCGACCTGATAAATATAAATAAATATTATATTCTTAAGTGTATTTTTCATCATTCATCGTTGTCTAGGCGTTAGCGGGCGCGCGGCAGGTGCACGAGTTCGACCGGTCGGCGGAGGAGACGCTGGCGTGGCTGGCGGAGAAGGAGGCGGCGCTGCAGCTGCTGCGGCACCTGCACCAGCTGCGCGCGCTGCGGGCAGACCTCGACGCCATCCGCAGCGCGCACCGCACGCTCACTGAGGAGGCTGAGAGGTCAGCTCACATATTGCTATTTAAAACAAAAAAATATATACATATATTGCTCAATAATACTTACCAATATTTATATGTGGAATTCAGTTTTATTAATTTACGCCTATTTTGCTTAAACATGGAGAAGTTCAGGAAAATTTCGCAAATTAAAAATAAATAAAAATTTACTGATCTTTAATGCGTATTTGTCATGACTACAATGTACACAGGAAACTTGCTTGCTTATAAATATTAATAAGTATTTAGTCTGCCATTTAAACTATAAATTGTGTAATAAAGTTTCATAAATAAATCAATTTGACTATGACCCTAAATTTTTAGGGACTAGACATTTACATTGGTAAACATTAGAACCAGGCACATAAAAGCACGACACTAGCTAACGACTTGCCTCGTACAGACTGGGCACGGAGTTCCCCGACGCCAAGGAGCACGTGTCGGTGAAGCTGGAGGACGTGACGGAGGCGCTGGCGGCGCTGGAGGAGCGCGCGGCGCAGAGCGAGCATCAGCTGCACCTCGCCGACCAGCTCAAGGCGTACTTCGACACCTACCAGGAGCTCATGTGAGTCAACGAACACATACGAGTATCTCTGTATATTCGTTACTCTTTAAATAAATTTTTACACCCCTTTTACGTTCATCCAGATGATTTATATATTTGTGGAGTTTAAGGTGTCTTTGTAATACCTTTCATTTGTCATCGATACTTTGTATTGAAGTAGTCATAAAAGTTCGAACCCTTTTCGTCAATCAACGTTTTATTGCTATTCACAACTGATTTAAGGAAAAACGTTGACAATGTGGGTAATTAGATCATTTGCGTATTGAACAAAACCTTGGTATCTTTTCTTACCACTTACCAAAGTTCAAAATTGTTCTACAAATCAAGTACAATTTATGAAGTCATATCATAATCCTGAATCTACTCTTCATCCACAGGGCATGGACCAACGAGACGTTGGCGCGGGTGACGGCGCCCGAGCTGCCGAGCTCGGAGCGGCTGGCGCGCCACAAGGAGCTGGCCGTCGTCATCGAGACCATCGAGGACAGCCTGCTGGCCAGACACAAGGACATCAAGGTCGAGATGGAAGCCAAGGAGGACTCCTTCCAGACCTTCTATGATGATGGTGAGCGAGTTTGGCTGACGTAATGTAATATATCGACTAAATATGAAAGTGCCATCGTTTAATATTATATCATAAGAATCTGTTCCATTTTGAGATAGTGATAGTATTCCAGTGCTACGTCAATTTAAACAGCGAAGAGATTGTATAATACAAATGTCTCTACTACTATAAAATGTATTTTCAGGTGAGAAACTAGTCCGCGAAGGCCACTTCATGTCCGGCGAGGTGCAGGATAAGATGAACACGCTCCGCGCCAGGCACTCCGCGCTCGTGAGCGCCTGGCAGGCGCGCGCCACCATCTACGAGCAGTACCTGGACGCGCTGCTGTTCAAGAGAGATGCTGATCTGCTGGAACACTGGATAGCGACCAGGTAAAGGAGAATTATGTTTACAGAAGTTGAGGGTACTCCTTATTATTAAGGAGTTTGAAGGTTTGCGATTGTGTAATGCAAAGTGATCATCAAGCAAAAGTTTGATATAAGTTAGATATTAGGACAATACCAACGTCATGAAAATAAAAGAGCATCGAATTTGAGCTATATAGTAGGTGGAAAAGGAATACGATTTGTACAAAAGGAAGAGTTGAACAAAATTGACGACTGACCAATATTGTTTATTAATTTCTCAGGATACCCCTAGTCCGTGATGGTAAATACGGCGACAGCGTAGCCCAGACAGAGGAGCTTATCAACCGCCACCGTGACCTGGAGGAGACCATTGACGCCCAGCGCGAACGATTCAACGCGCTTCGCCGTATCACGCTGGTGAGTTGATATTTTAAGGGAACATGACTTCCTGAGTTCAAAAAATGTCTTATGACAGAAAACGTTGTATATGAGAAATAGTCCATTATAAGATAAAATTAATATGTATGTTACTATGAATATACTCTTTTAACCATTTGTTGTAGCTTGGGGATAGTAGCCTTTTTTATTTTAATAAATCTCTACTTGAAGTATAGTATAAATCTAGTTTTTTGGGCATTATTTAAAGCTGTATGTAGTAGTGTATATTTAAGAAAGAAATCCCTTAATACAGGTGGAGAAAGCATTCCAAGCTCAGAAGGACGCTGAAGAGGCGGCCAGGAGACGGTCGGCCGAGCAGCAGGAGGCGGAGCGGCTGCAGCAGGTACGCAAGAGAGAGATGGAGCGCATCACCGAGGAGAGACGGAGAGAGACGGCACCACCCGTGCAGCTCGCTAGGAACCTCAGTCAGGAAGGAACACCGGTAAGTCTTTTATATTACAAGATTTGAGTACCTTCTGTAATGTTAAATAACTTTTGTGTATGTATTTGTTTCTTCCATTTTGTAGTCAGTAAGCAATTGTGTAACCAAAATACAAAAAATATTGTGACTTCTGTTCCGTCTTTATTTTCAACGAGGAAAGGTAATTTGCTAATGCTTTTTATTGACAAAATTTCCTCCTGTCCCCATCAGATGGAGCGCGTGACAGGACCCACGGCCGCCACATCTGAAGAAACCTTATCGCCGGCGCCGCAGTTCGAGCGGCTGCCCAAGAACGACGCGCTCGTCAAACGAGCGGAGAGTATGAATGTGAGTGCGATACCTACATTGTTATCTAAATTAGTTATAATTTGTAATTCGTTAACAAAGTAAATGCATATGATCAAGGGCTTAACCGACATGTGACTTTTTTAAAAAAAACTTTAAACCTGTATTTTAGTCTTATCTTTATGGTAACACAGCTGCCAGTTAATACGGTTTATTACATAAATATCTTACAAATTCATTGATACATACCGAGATAGAAGCGTTAGGTGCGCAATAGTAATGCCTCGTATCTGTGTGTGCAGGTGGTACGAACTCCGAAGCGCACGCCGTCGTTCACGACGCGGCGCCGCACGCAGAGCGTCCGGAGAACACGCCGCCCCGACGCTGATTTGCCGCCCGTCGAAATCGAAGGTATTACACGCTACACACTTTATCATAATCATGTTTATAGACTCGAGAGTGTATTAGTAGTATCGTTTAATAAAATGTGTGTATTTATACTAAATAGCAAAATCTATAGCTAAAAGAATTGGGAAAGAAATATTCACAAATTACATTATTAAATAAAAAAAAGAAATGCTAAAATTATTACTAACCTTAGCGGACTATTTGCGTCTTTATTAACATATTAGCAAAATTATAGGATAGGACCCCTTGGTAAGTAAGCTTTTTGCGACTTTCTATATATCGTACACTAAGCCCCATAAAAATCCATTGCACATTACTAAGACTAAATGAAGATATAAACAAACGCTATAGTCATACTAAATGTATGTATAAACCATCATGTGTGTGTGTGTTCAGGCTACATGGAGCGCAAGCAGGAGGCGGGCGTGGGCGGCGCGCGCGCGACGGTCCGCTCGTGGCGCACATACTACTCCGTGCTGTGCGGACAGCTGCTCTGCTTCTTCCGCGACGAACTCGACTTCGCCAGCGCTAAGGCCGCCGCGCCGCCCGTCGCTATACTCAACGTGAGTGCCACAACAACACTACGATACTTGACTGACGATTTATGTTGCAATCCAGTTTATAAAGAGTTTCGGTACATTTAAGTTAGGAGAATCATTAACATACTCAGCGATGAACAGTGAAACAGTTGATAATGTAGGAGTAGCCTTTAAGTACGCAAAAGTCAATAAGTAAAAGTGAGTAAAGTACAAGTGCTATAAATAGTGTTACATAAGTCGATTTTTTCATTGTAAATTGGTACTGAAAATGATATAACTATGACGTCATATTCTAGTATGTTAGTTGCATTACTGACTACCACAATGTTTTGAACAACTTCCTCGTTGCGTTCCAGGCTCGCTGCGAGCGCGCGGGAGACTACACGAAGCGCGCGAACGTGTTCCGGCTGTCGGGCGCGGACGGCTCCGAGTACCTGTTCGCCTGCTCCTCCAAGGACCTCATGCAGGAGTGGATCGCCAAGCTGTCCTTCCACGCGCAGCTGCCGCCCGAGCTGCAGCTCACCCCTTACTCCTCGGTGCCGCCCGGGGAGTCCCCCACGGCTGAACTTCGAAGGAGATTAGAGTAAGTTTTTTTATAATTCTACTTCTACACCTATAGCTATAGAATGACGTACACCTGTTCAGTATCATTTAGAATTTGATACTATCGTACGAAACCACGTTTCGACATTAAAGAAAAATAAATGAAACCACGCACTATAAATAAACACATTCTATTCTATTATACTTGCACATTCAGTTCTATTTTACATGGTGGTAAATATCTGTAGCAAGCATTCTAAGTGTAGTAATGTTGTGGTAGGAACGCGTCGCCGTCATCGTCGGCGTCGTCGTCGCCGGAGCCGCGCCGCAAGCCGCGCTCGCAGGCCGAGATCCTGCACGAGCACCGCACGCAGCAGCGCGCCTCCAGCGCCAGCGCCGCGCCCGCCGACACCCCCGCCCCCGCTGAGAGAAATATCGGTGAGGATCAACGACTACCTATACTTTTTTGTATGTCATGTAAATGTCGTTTCTGTACAACATTCTACGTACTGTCTTCGACAAATCGTTAGTGCTAAAGAATGTATAAATTACAAAATGTTCCTTTCAGAATCATCGGTGCTACCGTCCTTGCCTCCGCGTCAACCGCCGCCCAGCCAAGACGATAATACAGACATTGTACTAAGGTAACCATTATTATTACGATAACCTATAATCATGTCAGTTTTGTTTTCCTATTCATTGCTAATTTCGTCAAGTGAGCTTCATCAAGGATTATAATAAAAGAGCAACCTACATTAAATTTCATTGAACAGGAATTCTGAGCAATCCAGCGGCGCGTGGGGCCGCTCTCGCTTCTCCAACGGTCGCGACATCAACGCGGAGTTTATCAGATCGCAGCGGGAAGGTAAGAACCATAAAAAAGTCCACAACATTCAAGAAGCCTTAAGTTTCTATGGGAGCAGTTTGACTCTTAAATATATCGATTGTAATTGACATCTTATTCGTCGGCGAGATCCGAGATTACGGGTATGTCTATCGTTAAACTTCGATATGTCACTTACATTCGATGTATCTTGAACTTTTAAAGTGTTGTCTGCTTTTGGGTGATAATTGTGTCGTCTGCCGCTTGTGTTCGTTAAGTATTTCAAGGCATAATTATATAACATACTTCGTTAGCGTTAGTTACGCTAATCATTTATCAATAGTCATTTAAACTTTAAAATATTCAGTTACTTCATTTAAAACAGCCTATCGCATAACAATCTCATCGCGACCATGTTTAAAGATAAATGCAAATTAACCCAACCACAAATCTAGCTGAAGCGAACGCTCCACCGCTTCCTCTATCGGGCCCGCCGGACCGGCCGCCTGCCATCCCGGATCGGGCGCCAGCCATCCCGGAACGCGGACCAAACATTCCGGAACGAATGGACAGAAACGCCAATATAACCGAACGGGGTCATATGACCGAAAGAAATTCCAATATGAACGAGCGAAGTTCGACTATGAGCGGTGGAAATGAGAAGCAGTCGGTGACGGCGCTGGTGAACAGCTACCAGCAGCGGATGAGCAAGAGCTGGCAGGAGGCCGGGGAAGCCCCGCGGCCGCAGTGGCACGAGCGACAGAACAACAACTGGCAGAGCGTGGAGACCACCTCGCACTTCTACTCGGCCAGCGAGCTCGGTTGGTTACTGTGTTGATCACTGTTGAATGGGCTGGGTTGTTTCTAGTTCTAACTATTACCGTTTTTCATTATTTGAATTTTTAACTTTTTTATATCAGGTTAAAAGATGTGTATGAAAATTACAATTTGTCTAACTAATGGGATGTAAAACGACATAGATTAGATTTACATTAAGTCAGGGTTTCCCAGCCAGGGGGGCGCGCCTCAATGGGGGAAGTAAAGCGTCTGAGGGGTCCCTAGATACCCCAGTCCATTCCACGCGTCAGTAGTTGCTTGGTGCCTGCGGTCAACATCTAGTAGTGCTCTGGTGGCGTTCCACGGATTATTTCCTGTATTTTTTTATATTATTGTTTTATAAGTAGTTAGTCTAACTTTTATTGCTTTAGTTACAAAACTATTTATTAAATATCATAGTTTCATCGTTTAGCATTTTATATGTGTTATATTTTATATATTATAAATACTAACACACTATGTATATTTCAAAACAAATATGTTATATATATGCGTACGAAAATACGTGTGCGAGTGTGTATATAAGAAATCTTTTATTTAATATTTAACCTATTACGTTTAGGCAAGTATTATATTATATTAATGTAATTTTTTTATCATTTTCAACGCAAACAGGATCAAGTCACCTCCTATATGTGCTTCATAGGGTGAAGTGTATGTTTTTCTACTTTTACTCAATCTAGCCATCTAAATATATAAAAATACAATGAATATATTTCATCATACAGCATAAAACATTTTTTTTAGATTCTATTTCATTTATATGGTTGGATTAAAACTAATAGTATTAATTTTATAGCTATTTAGTGTTGTTTGTCTGTCAATAGAGTGCTTTATATGTAGTTAGTATACATGCTTATATTATGTTGTGTATATGTATGTATCTTTATGCTGTTTTCGGCAGTAATGTGCTATTTAATGTATTTGTTAGAATTAACTTGGCTATTATTCCGTCTAGCTTTAAGACTGGTAGATGGTTTTTGTTGCTAAATTGATAGAAGTCAATCTCCAAAAAACATCAGTAGTGTTTTTGTAATATCGTTGATTCAGAATACTTAAGACAATAAAACATTTAGCAGTAGTTAGTAAAAATGCCAAAAAAGTAGTAAATGTCGAAAAATATTGATTTTCTAAAGACTAGAAAAGTATTGCGACAATTTTTTTCGAACTGAAAATGATAACGTTATTTAATATTGTCTGTAGTATTCGCAATCTATGGTTTTTTCTGTACTTTTTTATTTTTATTTAGTTTTTGTATGTGGATGCTTTGCCTGTTTATTGGGTTGACGGTGCTTGTACATTGTTGTAGTTCAATGTTATATTTTGTGTACTACGTATTCATATTGTATGTACATTTTTTCTTTTATTATAATTTTTTGAACAATCGTAATGTTAAGATATTTATTTTACTGTATTTCGCTGTGAAAATAGCGCTTCTTTTTTTTTAGTTGTTCCTGAACACTTTATCAAAATTAATGTTGGCAGTTTTAATTGTTACATGGCCTCTTTTCCTGCACAATGATTGTTTAGTGAATAGTACTCGCGATAGGTATACTTACAAATATATTTAGAAAAAAAAAACAAGTTTGCTAAGTCAAATTTAGTAACATTACTTATGCAACGATAAAAAAAGACAAAATTATTGTTCTTCTGACTCTAAATACCTTGCGTGAATACTTGTTATATACATTTAAAAAAAAACATGTATTGGTTTAGAGTCTATATTTTTTTTCTTATATTCAGCGTATGGAGCTAACAGCGGCGGCAACACGCGCCCGGCGTCAGTGGCCGGCAGCGGCGGCTCGCCCGCCCTCGACCAGCGGCCTGCCTCTAGGTAACTGCTGAACTTGTATATTGTGACAACAACAATCCGATAGAAAATTCGACTGTTCTAGACTCACTATCAACGGTTACCACTAAATTCAAGCATAAAGGATGAACTAGAACGAAAGAAAGAATAAGGAATTCCTTTCTTTGAATTGGGTAATCTTTATAAGTATTGGTACAAGGCTTAATTTTCAACACCCGATTCCCAAGTGAACCCTGTATCAGTCACTTAGTAAGGGTATCCGCTATCCACTAATCCGTCCCTGTCTGCGACGATTTTTATATTTATTCTTATTACTAAGAATATTTCCTACATATTTATTTACCTTTATAAAGACTCTACAACTATATATAAGTGCGTTTAATGGATCCTAATCATACCTTACTCCACAGATCATCAGGCGAATCCGAGCTGTCAGTGAGCGGCGTCACGAAAGAAAAGAAAGACAAGAAGGGAGTTTTCGGTGGACTCTTCAGCAGAAAGAAGAGACCGCAGAGTCACATGTGAGGTGCACAGCGAGACCGACAGATCATAGTCATAATTATATATAATTTTCAACTGTCGTATACTGAAAAGTGAGTCAGAACTCGTTAATAGTAATTTAAATACATTTAAAATGCAGTTTGATTCAAAAGTATTTAATGAATTCGCCAATCACAAATAAATAACTTACTTATACATTCTATACAAAATGTTGTTGACTGTGCCTTTAATGACTAATTTTTATATATTTTTTGTTACAATTAGGACTTGTACGTTAAGTTTAATAATGTTAAGAAATTCGTGCCTTTTATGAGATTAATGGAGTTTAGAAATTTTGATATAAAAATAAATTGGCAATCAAAAACTTTTTGCATTTATTAAAAACATTCCGGTTTATATTTTATTATGTTTCAGTTGATAAAGATTTTTTTGAACATTCCTTTTATAATAATTTCTTTTCCCGCCAACTATGAATGAATAGACAATAAGCTGGAATTTATGAATGGAACATTCCGTTAGCATTTTTTCGAGTGTTGCCAATTTTAAATTTGCCATTATGTTTAATAATATGAGAAATTGGTTTTTGAAACTTTTTTTATCACTGTAGATAATATAATATCTTTTATTCTAAGATATAATTATGACGTTCCGAAATATATTATTGAAATGTATGTGCCTTGATGTTGATTCTTTATGTTACTTGTATGTCGTCATCCAGTTTTTATTTAATTTTTTTTTTTGTATAATTATTCAATTTATAAATGAAAGGTGAAGTTTATCAATTTGATGTACGATATTATCAATAAGTCTTGCATTTTTGTTTGAGTTTCTAATTTTGCCTATAAATTTTTTAAGAAAT
Source organism: Lerema accius (assembly GCA_001278395.1). Classification (NCBI taxonomy): domain Eukaryota; kingdom Metazoa; phylum Arthropoda; class Insecta; order Lepidoptera; family Hesperiidae; genus Lerema; species Lerema accius. Next base: position 68,402 of record LGAG01001447.1, read on the forward strand.
ATATTTGACGAAATAAGAAATCATATTTTCTTAACATAACATTTTTAAGAGGCCTTCAAATTCATCAATGCCCTTAAAAAAATACATTACTTTTAGCTAAAGTAATAGTACCGACTTAAACTTTACTCTATAATTATAAAGTAATTTAATAGAACACTGTCAAATTAGTAACTTAAACTAAAAAGTAGATTTCATATTATTTCTAAATCTAAATGAATGATAAGTAAAAATGTTGTAATGGACCACATAGACATTCCGTTAGGTCACAAAATATTTATACAGCGGACCATTGTAACTATGACCGGACGACAATAACGAGATATATTTATACAAACATTGTCTAGTTTTAAGAAATATTACATTTATATTTAATCTTTTGAGAATAAGAGATGTGTTAATTCTTGCATAATGTCGCTAGATCGTGCGCCCTTTTCAATAAAACATCACTTTATGATACTGCCGGCGTTTTATTTTAAATTCCTTGAACGTAGAATTATGTACTACACCTCGTTTCTTTCGTCGTGACTTAAAAAGTAAATTATTGCACGCGGAAAAGTGTTTCCATTCAAAGTAGAGCCGTTGTGTAATCTCAAAGATCTACACGTTGAGACTTTTTGTATATAGGTAAACAACGCTAAATAGGTCGATGTCAGAAAATATCAAATATGTCGGGAATATGATAATTATGTATTCAAATATGATAGGTATTTACTCCCAAAAACCACCGTTTTGCCGAAAAAATCTCCTACATCATCATGCTGTCCTTGTAGACTGAAAGTACCAGGGGATCATAAAATTACAGGAGAGTTAACAATCATTTTTGCTATTACCGTTGAGACTTTTTGTATACATATAGGTAAACAACGTTAAATCGGCCGATGTCTGAAAGTACCAGGGGATCATAAAATTACAGGAGAGTTAACACAGTCATTTTTTCTATTACCGATGAGACTTTTTGTATATAGGTAAACAACGCTAAATCGACCGATATCAGCAAATATCAAATATGTCGGGAATATGATAATATGTATTCAAATATGACTTCCAAAAACCACCCGTTTTGCCGAAAAAACCTCCTATATCAATCATCATGCTGTCCCAGTAGACTGCAAGTACCAGGGGATCATAAAATTACAGGAGAGTTAACAATCATTTTTGCTATTACCGTTGAGACTTTTTGTATGTAGGTAAACAACGCTAAATCGGCCGATGTCACCAAATATGTCGGGAACATGATAATAATATGTATTCAAATATGATATTTACTCACAAAAACCACCAGTTTTGGCGAAAAATCCTCCTATATCATCATGCACATCATGTAAACTGAAAGCACGGAAGAAAGAAACAGATACATTCTTTGCTCTGTGACTGAAAGTACCAGGGGATCATAAAATTACAGGAGAGTTAACAATCATTTTTGCTATTACCTTGAGACTTTTTGTATATAGGTAAACAACGCTAAATCGGCCGATGTCAGCAAATATCAAATATGTCGGGAACATGATAATAACCACCCGTTGAAAAAACCTCCTACATCATCATGCTGTCCTGGTAGACTGAAAGCACGGAAGAAAGAAACAGATACATTCTTTGCTCTGTGACTGAAAGTACCAGGGGATCATAAAATTACAGGAGAGTTAACAATCATTTTTAGTAGTACCTATCTATGTAAGAGTAAACTTTGGCTAAACCTGGCAGTGGCCCTCTAGAACATTATCTATACCCACTCAGCGTAAAAAAAAAATATATTTTTAAAAAGTGAGATAGGATAATATACCCAAAAAATAAACAAATGTCAATTTATTATTCACAAATAAATATTATGGCCTGAAATGCTTCGAAAAAAAATGGTTACCACTCTTTATCTATGATGGTTACGGCCATACCGCTTTTTTTACTCGACTTGGCGACTAGGCAGATAGTTTTCCATACATTACAACTTCTTTACTCAAAGTCTCACATATACTGAATGAAGCTGATTTATGTGAGGCATCCTACAGCAAGATTATTATAACGGAGAAAAAAAAAAGTATAAAAACTGAATCCCAGAATTTTCTCATAACTTCGGGAAATGATTTTTGCTGTCAATCGTGTAAAGGTAAAGTCTCCCATCGGCGATGTAGTCCCAGGACGACTATACCATGTGTCGTTTTATATTGTCAATCTTATATTATTATTAGATGTAGAAGAGTAAAAGAGTACAAGAGTTGGATGTTCTATCTCAATAGAACTTTGGTCTAGTAAATTACATACAAACAATATAATTATTAAAGTTTAATGACAGTTACATATCTCACACAGCATATGATAATTCAGTATTCAAATATCCGTGAAGCTCTGCATAGCCCCCAGCATCAAGGGCTGTACGCCGGGAATGTAGTTGGAGCCGTACCGGCGAATGACTTCAATGTTGCCATTCTCGAAGATCTGTTGCAGCGCGAGCCGCACCATGGCGGCGTGCGCCACGTTCGGCCGGACGTTGGTCCCCGGCTTGCTCTTCACGTAGTAACTGATGTCCTGCATCGGGTCCTCCGGCACGCGAGGTCGGTGCAACTTCTGGTAGTAAATCGACCTCTTGTGAACGGACTTAATCAACGAATCCAACCTCCGAATGTGGTCTTTAGCTGTGCCGATGTCTTTGTGGTGAAGTTTATCCAAGTAAGATTTAATTTCGTTCGCTTGAGTCGTATCTTTGACGAAATGGACGTTCGGTTGATGCTTCGCGTATGAGCTCAAATCCTGCATCGGATCTTCGGGTACGCCTATTTTAATTCCGGGTCGACCGATGGATCGCTTGTGAACGGTCTTGACAGCTGTCAAGTCGTTTTTGACGTCGTAGCTGTCAGATTTCCCGCCAACATTCGGTTTGTTGGAGTTCGTCCAGGCTTTATATTTTCCGTAATACACGGCGAATTCTCTCAACGGATCGTTCGTCGATCGTTTGCTTCTTGGTTTTTTGGGAGGTATAGCAGAATTTTGCTCGGCTTCTTGTAATATTTCTAACTGTGCAGAATTTGCCTCACGACTTAGTCGCGATTCGAACATTTGTGGCTGTCCTACATGTAAAACAGACAACATTTTGCTTTAAACAAAACGGGTAATACAAAACGTAATATCCTAAAAGTATTTTTCTAGAAGCATCTTGGTCGTTTACGTGGGAATTGTTACCGTTATTGTTCAAGAACAGGATGAAGGCTATGAAGCCCTGGCAGGCGGCGGAGTCCCCCGCGACGCCCGACAGGCAGCCCAGCATCTGTTGCCGGATCTCGTCCAGAGACATATTGGCGAAAGACCGCTGCCCGTTTGCAGAATCTTAAAAAATATTTAACTCCAATAAAAGGAGCACAGAAAATATGCAATTTTATAAAAATTCAACTGTCTATTTATTACGATACAGCCTTGTGTCAGTAGTTCAGTAACACCATTTTTTTTAACTTACCAGAATTATTAAACATTGCGATCATTTTCCTCATATCATCTTGGGCCTGGGAATTATTTGAGCTCGCGGAAGATGAATCTGTGAAATAATACAAGAATATTCAATAAAGATAACGTTCCTACAATTTAATACCTACCTTTGTTTATTGCGTAAATTAAGTTTTGGGTCACGGTTCAGTATAATTAGCTTGTTAATATATTTCGTATTTACATCCATATTCAGTTTGATACAATATTTTGTACACACGCAGTTGTGTACCTACAAAGTTAATTAATATTGATTTAACCTCATAAAGGCACGTATACATATTGAGATGTTACGTTTTCCGTCTATTGTGAAACTTGTATGAAACTGTCAAACCACTTTTGGTTACTTAGGGTCGATTAAAATATAAGCTTAAAATATTAAGTAATGGTTAAATTAGCACTTTACTACGAACGATATAGGGGTAATTTAACCAATTTAATATTTTTAACCATTGGTCGCCTTAACTGCGGATCAAACGTATAAGCTGTCATAATGTTGATGTGATCCTACTAATATTATAAATGAGAAAGTTTGTAAAGATGTTTGGATACTTGGATGTTTGTGGGTCCTTCACGCTCTAACCGTTGAACGGATTAAGCTGAAACTTGGCACACAGATAGTTTGAATCAAGGAATAGGACATAGGATAGATTTTATCCCGATTATAGGTTCCCTTGAGATGAATTCTACTCTTCCGTGGGCAAAGCCGCGGGTATCGTCTATTATTTAAATAAAGCCGGTAGCTCTGACTGGTCATGTTGAGGAACTGCAGCACGGCGGCTGGCACGGGCACGGCGCAGCGCACGGTGGCGGGCACGCGGGAGTGCTGCTTGATGCAGTTGGCGTTGATGGGACCCTCGTTGGGGATCGGCAGGTTGAAGTATGTCGCGGGTGTCGTGGTGGGCGCGGGGGCTGCCGGCGACACGATATAACGTATTGGACATGTGTAAAACTTGTCATCTTGGACATGTTAATTCAAATATTATAGGTACCATGTAAAATAAAAAATTAAAACTACGCGATATCACAGCTCAAAACTATAATTCTGACTAACGTTTGCTGCCTGCTTTCAGCTGCGTTACATCTACACAAATTACGTATACGAACTTCCTATAGGACATTTACATCTCCTAAAAATCATGATTAATAAGACTGTGAAATAGGTAAATAGACCATGAGTCACTCCAACGAATGTGGCTCACCTGGAGTGGGGTCAATGTCGAAATCGTGGGGATCAGGCTCGAAGCCGGTGAGCCGCGCCAGCTCGTCCAGCGCCCAGGCCAGCTGCACCAGCAGGACGTACTCTTCAGATTCATCCGTTTTCTGGAACACCATCAGTCTTAGGCCGCAGTGATCGGAATTAACCTCGACATTGCCTTATTGATATTACCTACCCTTTTTTAGTAACATGTAACTCTTATAACTACCTCGCTTTTTCGTTGTGTTTTAAAAAGTAAACAATTTTACAGTGTCTTTTTATTGTAATTATCTATTTAAAAATAAGACACACACAAATTAAAAAGAAATTAAAGAATAAATAATAATGCTTACTTTTTAAATCACGATGAAAAAAACGAGGTATGATAAGTTTACTCTGCGAGATAAATGAGTCTTAATCTGTAGGTATATGGTACCTTATCATAGTCTTTAGCATATCCAAGATCTTGCAGCTCCTTGACGACCCACACGACGAGCGCGGCCAGCTTGCGCACGTGCTCGCTCTCGTGCGTCACCTTGTCGCAGTACAGCACGTACTGCTCATCGGGAGACAGCGGCTGCGTGGACGCGCGGTCGGGCTCCGGGACCCACGTGCGGTTGGTCGGTGGACGACTCTACAGGGTCGTACAGCCAGTAGATATTTATGACAATTAGAATAGAACAAAATACTCTTTATTGTACAGCACAGGAAGAAAAGGGTACCAGTTACCATATTTAAGTAACAGGCAGAAGACTTTATTTAGCCCTCGAGTGGTAGACTCCGATACTTGATACGTAAGCTAGTATCGTATTGCTTTTATATTTAGTTAAAATAGGCTCAATATTTAACAGTCTCCAAATAATAAAAAAGGATTGAGTATAAGTGAGAATACGAAATCTACTGATATAGTATAATTCAAAGATAACCCTCTCAAGCCTGGTGCAGTCTTCCAGCTGCTTGGAATACCGTTCCATAGACTTGCGCAGCCCTTCCAAGTAAACGTTGCCCTTCTCGTAAATGCCGTGTACCTTTTGACAAACGATTTTACGATTATGTTTTAATCTACCTTACAATAGGTAACATAAAGATCTAATAGAAAACCCTCCGATCACTAATACCTAAATAATTATGTGTTAAGTACAAATCGAATAAAGTTATTGGTAAAAAAAGGATCAAACAAAACGCTATTGGAATAATAGTCCCACGGTCTTGACCGAAAAAGGAAACTTACTTTTTTTTCCATGTAAGACAAGTATCCATATTCATTCGCGTAGTTCCCATAATCAAGATCCGTGTACGGAGTATTGTGCGGACTATTTCCTATAATATTATCATACGGATATAATACAGGTCGATGGTTGAAGTATATTTTATTTGCATCCCCATTCTTCACTTGACTTCTTTCGAAAAAGAATTTCCTTGCGATGGGCAGGTCGATTGTCCATGACGTCACTTCCGTTAATAAGAGCGCGAAAACACACGTTCCAAGAACACTTTGTATGTTTAACATTTTTTAATGACGTAAAAATAAATGTTTGTACTTGTTGCGAAGTTTATTACGCAATTTTATAACCAAAAATTAATTTTCAAACTATACAAACGTGCAAAACGCAATAATTCTTAAGACAACTGAGGATTATTAAAACAAAAGAACGGATGCGTTTTTGTGCAAGTTTCCCGCGCGGGTCATTGTTCAAGAACAGAATTGGCCAAGTAAGGATCCGTTTCCGATCGCGATCGTTTAATTTATCCATTTTACTTATTGCAACTACCAAAAGAAAAAATATTACGTTCCAATTATGAAATAAAACTACTTTTCTTGACTCATATTTTTTAACATAATTAAATTGTTCTAATGTAATTTCGGTTGAAAACACTTCTCCAGTGAAATTGTAAATGAATTTTTGCATATCAATGGAAATGGGTTACTTTGATGTGTTCTGTGAAGTAAATAGGTGGAATCAACAAACGGGCTCGCAGAGAACAGAAATCGCTTTTCCGCTGTCTCGCAAGCCTTTGATGTTTATTTTAAATTGAAGTATTATCATTTAAATTTGAAAACTATATCTATATTACTAAAACTATATTTGAACTATAACTGTTTTTTCTGAAATAAGGGCAAACTCCCAACACTAGGCGCGCACTGGGCAGCCACGAATTCCAAAATTATTTTGACTGCCACTACCTAATTACCTCGTATAAACTCAATTTTTTATTTAGGTTACATAAATAAATAACACAATACATTTTAATTTATTTATTAATCTAAAAATAACTTATTCAACATTTTGTGAAAGCTCTTCAGAATCATGAAATCAATCAAGAAAATTATGGTACAACCCAGAATCTTCCAGAATTGTTCACAATGAAATTATTAATAATATAAGTAAAATGCATAAGATACTAGCTTGTAACTACAAATTGGATATATCCACACCTTAAATAAATGGGGGTAAACATTGAAACAATTGCATATTCATGACTTATGAACTTGCGTCATCTCCAAAGGGGCCCATAGTATTAAAAACGTATTAAATGACAGGCAATTTCGAATAGATTGTTC
>LGAG01001456.1:7902-18054 GCA_001278395.1 Lerema accius
GCTTTCAAGGTCGTCGAAATGTCAAATTTTTACTGACCATAACTTATCTGTGCAAGTTCAATCGAAATAATTATCTTGTTTCGAGATTTTTGTGTGATTTACTTGTTAATTCAATGCAGTTTTGGTGTAAATTGAAGTTTAAGTGATAAATGAAGTGACATAATTGTTAATATTTAATTCGAACAATGTGCAAATAGTGAAATTGCGAGATTTTCAATACGATGTATCAAAGGTGGCTTTGTTTACTAAATAAGACAACTGAAAAAAAACAGAGTATAGTTGTGTTGCGCGCACACATTATCGCCGATTAGTATCACCAATTAATGTGTATAGGTAGTTATTTTTGCTTTGTTTTATTACGATGAATGCTCAAACTACACCATCTTGTCTTCGAATAATTTTTTATGTCCTTTAATTCAATAACATTGATAAAATTTAAATTAAATGAACAGTAGCTGCAACAAATTCCACGTCCGTTAGGGAAGGCTGCCGCTCAATAAATGATCACGGACGATAATGTGGATGCTTGTACAATGATCGTCGCCGATCACAAACCATCAACGATTGTCCATCATGGCCGATAATGTATAGCAGGCATAACGTTCCAAGTGCAAACGAGAACGCGACACATTAGCCTCTCTCCTCGTGTGACGTCAGAGCTAGCAATTGGAATAGTTCTTGTAATAAGTTTGTATAATTTAATAAAAAATATTTGAATTAGCGAGAGTAAATAAGAGTTCTAATTTATTGCAAAAATTTAAATTTTCAGTTACCTTTTACTGTGTATTATAGTTCAGTGTGATAATAATTCATTTCATCTTATATTTGCTTATGATACTATCAAGTAAAATATCTGCACGTGCTTGATACTAAAGATTTGACTGCAGTTAGTACATGAAATTTTACTATGACCTGTTTTACGATTAACCTTTGCTACACATCTTTATAATGGTTCTGATAATAGTGCAGATATGTATTACTCCATTAGTTAAATAATTACATTTCATTATTGTGCCTTTTTTAGGTCACGAGGTTTTTAACATACAAATAATAATAATGTGTATCCACCTGGGTAGTGACCACCCCCTTGCTTGAGTCAGCCGCCAAACGATTCGTCGTGTTTCGTTTGGGGGCTTGAGTGCCAGAGTACACTATTCAAGAGGCGACCATCCCAGTCCTCAGGGGCAGCAACGCATCTTAAGACGAACCTCGAGTGGGGCATAATACTAACGATTACTAACCGGACTACTGACATTTGCTAACAGAACTAACCTGCACTAATAGTAGGTACTAACTTCCATGATCCCCACACTAACGAATTAACAACAACTAATATTCTCACTAACATCTATTACTAACAGGACCTATTAACCAACTAACGGTCCTCCTTTAGTCCTACTCGAACTTTGTTACGATGTCCGTGGGCGGCAGGGGGTGGTGGCACTGTCAGCGAGGTGCAGCGCTGCGGAGCGCAACGTATCTGAATTCTCACAATCACAATAATAATAAATAAAGTCTATTTTGAGTCGCTCTATGTAAAATCTGCGCGCTGCGTCGCGTCTCGGTGTGAGCTAATGTAAAAAACCTGAATCTACGGAATAATTCGCATAGAGCTGAAAATTGATACAGATGTTAAATACGTCAGTATTTAAGCATGTTAAGTTAAGGTGTTGTGACACACGCGACACATCCGTCGCGCCTCTCTCCTTGTGTGACGTCAGAGCTAGCAATTGGAATAGTTATTGTAATAAGTTTGTATAATTTAATGAAAAACATTTGAATTAGCGAGTACAAATAAGTGTTAATTTATTGCAAAAATTTCAATTTTCAGTTAGCTCTTACTGTGTATAATGTGTGTGTGACAATAATTCATAGTCAAATAAATACGTCAGTATTTAACATCTGTACCAATTTTCAGCTCTGCGAATTATTCCTACCTAAAATGTTAATTTGACTGGAGTATAGAGACGTATACAATTACCTTTCTGATTTCAAATTTATTTTAACCTGTATTTACAGATGCCATTGGAGTCAAAACAGTATTTAACACTTGACAAAATAGTACTACTAAACTAACACCTAACATGACAAAATGTCACTACAAAAATTCCCGTGCTGCTGTTAAGTAGCTAAGTAGCAACACTGTATAATAGCTTCCTATCTCATTTTCTACCACGTAATTTATGTGTTTTTAGTTTCATTGATTTTCTAATCACAAAGATTCTAATGAAGTTTTCACTTCAATAATGTAATTAACTAAATAATGAAGTAATGTTCAGTATCATTAATAATTCAACATGGCCTCAAAAAAGTAGTTCTTAATGTTTGAATGAAGTAAATGATTTTTAATATCATTATAATAAATTTATTATTTAGTTACGGTCTTTTGCTTGTGAACTTAATTTTGTAATGTGTTCAGGGGCCGTATACTGTAAAATGCTAAATGTATGGTTAATTATTAATTAAGCAAGATAGTTGAATACCTCTTATAGTGATTTAGATCTCAATTATCAAATTGTTATTTATTATGGAACAAGGAGTCAAATAAAACCAAGATTATTTATAATAAGTGAATATGTGTTTTATTACTGAACTTGTAGAATATAAATTGTGGTATGTTTTTTTATAAACCTAACTTTAATAGAGCGCAGTTTACAGACTATTATTGTTGTCTACCTTACATCCTTGAAATACGGTCTATATTCGATAGTATCTAGATAAGAAACTGCACTCCCTAATTTATTACTGCGCTTTTTCACTGGGTAACATGTTTAAATAAATAAACGAGGTAATCTTGTGACGTCATTTCCATAAATATTTAGCCAGCAACGGCACCATTCGATAGTCTAATATTGTTTTCGAAGTTGGAACAGTAGAAACAATTTGATTTCACTAGACCTTAATGTCATTTAATTTTAATTGCGTAGCGTTATACTAGTAAATATAGGGATAATTAGTTTATTTTTTGACGTGATAACGTCTTGTAAATCGATGAACACCTACTTACTACATGCACGTAAAACTAAAAGTAACGTTCCGTACATGCGAGAGTGCTACACATTTGTCTTTCTTCTCGCGTGACGTCAGAGCTAGCAATTCAAATAATTCTGCTATTATAGTTGAACGCCGCCACGCGAGCTTGTAATTACATAAGTAAAATTATCTTCGATTTACTCCTTTGATTTATACTTTGTATACATAATTATTTAATTCAATTCATAAAAGTATATTACTATAGTTTTTCATAAATATTTTCTTAAGACGGTATCACGTAAAATTATAGTCCGTCAACCGGCTTTACAGACTGCAATTGTTTTTTATTAATTAATTTCTTAAGTCCTAATTAATTGTGATTTGTTGCTAAAAGTATTTTCTGTCCAAATAAACATGTTAATATTATTTATATCTATTAAATTAAAATATATTGTTTAAATAAGATTCAAACACGTATTTTATTTCGTATCTTAATTTCATGATAATTGATAAATGGTAACTGTATTTTTACCCGACCACTTCTTTTGAATGCTCTATAGACCAAACTGTTTGACGGATATTATAAGGGCACTAGTTTAACGCGGCGCTAATATATTTCGATTTTGGTCAGTAAAATTAATGACATTTGCAGTAAAATAAATTAAAACGATCAGTAATAAATATATTTTTCGGCAGTAAAATAATTAAATGGGCAGTTAATAGTGGGCAGTTAAAAAGTTGCAATTGGTCGGTTATTTGTGAGCAGCAACTTGAGGGCGGTAACTCGAAGGGTTAAAATAAAGATTTAATAGGGCAAACGAAATTTAAAACTTACTGTTACCTACCACACCTTCACGTTTTAGTGTTCGTCCCCAAATAACGCGTCTTTTATTTAACTTTTTGGTATGCCATTCTTTAATTTTTACTGCCCACTTAATTTAAGTCTACACGATTATCATTATTGTAGGTATAAATTGGATTATGTCACAGATGTCGTCGGAAACCCGCTGACGCGGGTTTCCTCCTTCCGAACGAATAAAATCATACCAACCTAACCTAACCGAACCAAAGACCATTAACAATGAGATTTTTGTCAAATTGTTTTCATTGTTTATAAATATTAATTTTACTGCCCACAGTAACTCCTTATAATAACTGCCCAATATAACTGGCCAATTTGTGTTAAATTACTGCTCATGTATTACTGCCCTATTACTTATTGAACTGCTCCTTTTATGATAAAATTACCGGCACTTTGTATTATTAGTACTGCTTATGTTTTACTGCCACACTTTATATTTTACTGCCCAAAAAATATTTTTCCGCCCAACTCATTATTTCCACTGCTCAATGTAACTGCTGGGATTTTTAAATTACTGACCACTTTAATTAGTGCCTATTATAAGCACGTGATGTGTCTGCTAGGAGTAATAGTGTTCTGTGATTGGATGTGTGAGATTAGAGTGTAGGTACCGTTCAATAGATACTTGAAAAGTATGCGTCTGGAAAAGCCACTAAGTATAATAATATAATTTCGTAGGAATCCTTTTGCGAAATTATTGCACAACTTATTTACACATTTCTTCACTTTCATTAATAATTATTTGGGTTATACTTCCTGAACAAAGCGCAGAATACGACTATACCGAAAATAATAAATTAGTACCTACAATTTAACAAAATTAGGTGAGTAGGTTCAGGTTATAGTTCAAACTGGCCAGTAAAAATTTAAATACATTACAATACAATTGGGTACGTTAATTGAATCATTCATCCTACAGGATGAACTAATGTAGGCACCTATAGATACCGCGAGTGTAACGTGTTCTCGTAGTATCTCGTTCTAGGTTTTTGGTAGAGGGCGGGCTTGGGAACCAACATCTGTGACCAATCCCTTTCAGCGACGTTTATCGATCGAATCCTTGCCTTGACCCGGGATATGAACTGTATTTTCAGGGTGTCACGGTAAACGGGACCTTTATAGTTTCAACACGTCTGTCGACCTTGTCTTTAACCCTTAGCCGTTAGCCGCAACTCTTCGTCTTAGACTACACGCTCAGACCAAAAAAATATAATAGACTCAGTGTTCTGAATAAAAAAATGAAGTCATTTTACGATCTGACGTATGTCACCGAGCACGGTCTGCCGAGCAATGTAGGTACCGGGAAACATTATCATTTGTTATTAACGTAATGTTTTCTCCACCACGCTTTTTTGTTCTGAAGACTGCGTCTATATATTTTTTGGTCGGTGACTGTGACTACACCCTCGGTACTAGAAAGATGAGGAGACATTGTTGTTTACGCTGACAAAGCAAAATATGCATAAGGTAAGGTGGGGTAAGACTAACACACGGGGCAAGACTAACACTGTCTATTATCTCGATACGTATAGTTTAAATACGAAATTCTTTCAGTCTGTAAGATAGAACAAATGTAAATGTTCCCGGCTAAAACAGTCATTTCTTCAAGTGCATATCGAGATAATAGACAGTGTAAGTCTCGCCCCGTGTGTTAGTCTTACCCCACCTTACCTTAAATGTTTTGTGTACACCGTACACACGAGCTTAATATTTTATGTGATTTTATTCCTATCCTTTCGACAAAACTTTTTGCCTCAACTCGTGATGTCCACGGCAAGGTTCGTTTATTTTTATTATAGGTACTTTTATTAAAAGGTGGCGTAAATGCCGTCAACAGTTTCAAAACAAACAAACAAAAGGCTAAATATAGAAAAGAATAAGTCTTTATTCTTTGTTTATTGGGGTTGACGTTTCTACTTTGTAAGGCTGCCCGTCACATTTTTTACCTTTATCAAGGTAAATTGCTTACGTTATTAGTACCTACTTCTTTATGCTTGGGGATGTAGGTATTCATGGCCGGCTATTAGTTTCGCAACCAGACACATCACGTTTACAGTCAGTTTATATTGCTGCGTCTAAAGAAACATCAACACTACCTAAGTAGATCAGCGTAATTTAAGTACATAGACAATTACTATGTAACAAGGCTAATTATACGCAGCGTTTATTACAATTACTATTGGAATTTGTAACAGTGGCAACCGAACCTACATACCTATACAAATAACTCATTTATTAATGTACCTTTGTACACGAATCAGTTCAATAATATTTGGTTAGTATAAACGTAATAGATGTAGGTATGTAGATATCTTTATATCTACTACCGTTGCACGCTTAATGCCTACCTTCCCTCTGGGAACAGTAACATCTGACGACGCGACGCGGCAGTGAGTTGAACTCAAATGTACAGACCTATTAGATAAAATCTGAGATCAAAAAGTTTTTAGACTCAGTCACAAAAAAGTGAGGTATTTTTTTTTCTTTCATGATCTGAAGTACGTCACAGAGCACCTGCCGAGCAATGTACCAGGAAACGTTATCAATTGTTATTTACGTTATGCTTTTTCGACTACACTTTTTTTTGTTTCGAATGTTTGTTCAGATAGTTCTACAAAATATGGAATTTATAAATCCTATGTAAGAAACTATTTTATTAATTACTATAAGGTCAAAGAAATTGAGCGCTTGTTGAGGAGTTTTACCTAGTCAATGGTCATCTTGCCTAGGTACGAATTTGGGTTGGCTATAGACATCCGGTACCGGCTGCTCGCGGAGGTGGGGAGTAGCAAACCTTCCTCCCACAAACCAAATTTCTAGGACGTGCATAGTTTTTTTATCGAATTTTGAAATTCTATACTTGGTACTCTTGGTAGGTTAGAATTGTTGAAAACACCAAAACTGCAACAAGAAATGGAGAGCACTGTTATGGAGAATTTTACACTGATTATAACGATACTTTTATTAACTTTGTACAACAAAAATTTTTCGAGACAATTAAGTTTAACTGTTTGTTTGGAAATATGAACCATTATTTACGCGATAAATTAAGTACCTACTTTGTTTACATATTTAAAGTGTTGTAAATATTTAGCATCATTCGTTTTCTTTCGTAGACACGCAAATGTGCATTCTATTGTTTTTTGTGAATTTTCGATAACTTTTGATGTACCCTGGACTGTTTTGATTTCGAGTCACAAAAGAAGGTTGGTTGGAGTCAGAATAAAATTTGTGGTATCATTACTACAATTTCTGGTGATAAAAGCAGGGGGGAGGGGGGACCTGCGGGGTGCGAAGCCCCCCGCCCATTTAAGAGAGTCACAGCTACGAGACAGGCATTGGGCTTGGTGAGGTTAGTTAGGTTGCTGGCTTAATTCAAGAAGGGTCCCGGCGACATTTGTGACTGATGGTTCTAATTGGAATAAATTTCTCCATAATAATTCTCGTCTTTTTACGTTTTCGGAATGAAATTTTGTAATTTTTTTGCCTATCGAGTTCAAAATTTGGTTTGTAGGAGGAAGGCTTAATACTCCCCCTCTACCCATTCCCTCCATCCATGACCTTGAACGCCGGTACCGGATGTCTATAGTTTACCCCGAATTTAACAATCGTTTCAAAAACATTCTTTGTGATGGATTAATAGGTACCTAATCTTAGTTCCCAAACGATGGAAAGTACTCTACGGTTGTCAGACAGGCGGGAAATTGTGTCCAGGAATTATAATTTTAATATTCCCGGTGTTTTAGGAATAGCCAACAAATGAGCCACAAGTCACGCCGTCAGCGTCGTCATATACATTAATCTTTATAGTATTAAATTGAATTAGATATTAGTTAAAAATTATTACGAAAATGAGGGTAGGTAGGTACTTTGTTTGCATAATCGAGCTTGTCAATTTATGGGCGGAAGTTTCACTACTCCCCCTAACCCCTCCACTTACGACCTTGAACGTAGGCACAGAATGTGTATAATTTATCCTAATTATTAAGATTAACTTACCTAGTTATGCCAGTATTTTATTCGTTCATTCGATGTAAAATTCACAAAATGGTTTAGGGACAAAGAAAAGAAAGGATAATAAAGCACAAACCAGGGCTTCTAGCCAAATGCCCATTCTTTCCACGCTCACGCCAAATGCTATTTAAAAGTTTATTGGAATTAGCAACACTAGGCGCGAAAAAAAAAATGGCGTCGTATACGTCGTTCCGTTACATTTTGAAGATTGAAGTTTTGAAGAAGTTTTGGCGTCAGTGTGGTAGGAAAGGGCATTTGACTAGAAGTTCAGGCCAAAGTACTTACCTTTGTAGAGTTAGGAGCACTCTTTCCTTCGGGAACCCGGCAAAAACAGCGGCGTCATACGCAGCACGATTCTTCAGGAATTCAGGATCCACCACACATCAGATGCACTTGCACATGGCACAACCTTTAATTTGCTGCGTAGCGGTACGATAGGGCACAGTGCTCACAGCGGAAACCGTAATAATTAACGAAAAAATATCTACGGGTAGTTAATTCGCGTGGGCGGTAGTCACAAGTTGCCGAGCGCGAATTTCCAACTTTCTTTGACAAAATCAAAATGGCGCGCGCGTCGCGCCCGGTCTTTAGTCTGTGCTTGCATGTTTATGGTAAGGAACAGAGTAAATAGGATACGTACCATAGACTAATTAATGAATTTATTTTTATAATAATATTTATACATGTAGTTATGTAGTACATTGAGATCTCTAGTAAGTACTATATTAACAACAGGAATACACATCGTAGATAGAATATATTGACTAGGAAGTTCTTATAAATTAATATGTGAAGGCACAGACAGAAAATACATAGTCAGTCTTCGGAACAAAAAAGCGTATTCGAAAAAACATAACATTAGTAACAAATAATAACGTTTCGTTCGGCAGACCAGTGCTTGGCGACGTACGTCCGATTGAAAAAACAAAAAAATAATACCTCACTTTTCTGTTATGAAGACGAGTCTATATATTTTTTGGTCTGAGGTGAAAGGCTCAAGGTGGATTTATTTTTAAGAATAATACAGGTTAAATATTACACGGAGAAGCATCGTAGAAAGTAAAATTTAATAAATAATATGTATAACAATTAATTTATAATTAATTAAAAAAAAATAATAATTACAAGGTCACGTCGTATACAAGGGCTAATTGACGGCGAGTTTACGTTAACATTAACATCAGCCGATTAGGATCCTACGATCCTACGAGTCTTTTGTTTGTCATAATGGGTTATGGTCAAATTTCGACCACAGACTAGCGTAGACTAGATCTTTCGTAACTTAAATTAATAATTAGTTTATTTTGGACATTAGCGACCAGAAACGAATATTCTATTGTAGGTACCTACTTTCAAACAAATAATTCTAAGCCGATTCGGTTTCATACATTTACTGCAATAAATAATATTTATAAGTAGTATAGTAGGTAGGTGTCAATTACACTAAATATTAGTTACCCACCAGTTTTTTACTCGAAATCGGTCGAGAAACTGTCCTTCAAAGTGATATAGATATAAACAATAATAGGTTCGAGGCCCGTGACCGGTCATCTGAATATTATAAAGGCCATGGGAACTGACCTAGTCAGTGCGACAAACAGGTGGTAATACGTAACAGCAAAAATAGACTAGTTTCTAGTTACAATAATAGATATTGCCTACAAGGTGAATGTTCCAAATGTCGGCACTTTAAGTTTGTCACGTTTTGAAATTCGTAGGAGTGAAAATAGTGCAACATGAATATTTCTGTACGATGTATTTTTCTTTTAATGGGTAGGTAGGTATTTTGCACTTGTAACTTTTTAACAATAAGTAAGGAATTGCTGCGCTCGGCAGTCGCCACCTTATGTAGATATTTACCCAGGATTTTTAAGTGTTCTGACTAGAAATAAACGTACCTATTAAAAATGTTTCATTATTTTTTATAACAAAACTGAAATAACTTTATCTCGACTGGACTGTTCAAAACTACCTAAGGTATTTGGATATTACAGTAGAAATACTATAGACACTGCAGACACTGTACTAGACATGTATTGGAGATAATAACATACTTGAGAAGCATTAGATGAACAAAGTACAAACCATTTTAACTTATCTTCCGTTCACAGTAAAGAGATCATTCAAATACGTAACGGAATTTAGGGGTAGAGAGGTCTTGTAAAATGTTATAATGCTATACATAGGACACGACATTACATAGGATGGGGGGTTTGAATAAGGCGTTACTTAACGTTGTTATTTTTTTAACCGACTTCAAAAAAGGAGGAGGTTATCAATTCGACCGTATTTTTTTTTTTTTT
>LGAG01001456.1:25880-43746 GCA_001278395.1 Lerema accius
TGTAAGTTTATTTGCATCTGTAGGTACCTACTTTTTGTTTTTGCTATTTTATTTACATACAATGCCACAATACAGTAAACACGAAATAATATTATAATTTTAATTGTATAAAATTAGGGCGGTACCTACTATGAGGGTCAAAGTTTATGGACCAGTATGATACCCGAATGATAGAAGATACTTTGAAAATTAATATACCTGACCTACATTCAAATAAAAAAATCGGGAAACATTATGAAATTCTCAAAATTTTCTAAAGCTAAAAGGGCTTGACTTTAATTATAGGGTTTTATTGGATTCATCATCAATGTTAGATTGACGTAGACTAACAGATTTCTTATAATACTCGTTATAGCAACGACAGATGGAATATAATAACAATATGTGACGTCACGACAAGGTTATACATAAGTTTTTATATATAGTAAGGTGGGGTAAGACTAACACACGGGGCAAGACTAACACTGTCTATTATCTCGATATGCACTTGAAGAAACGACATGTGTGTGTTTTAGCCGGAAACATTTACGTTTGTTCTATCTTACACGCTGGAAGAATTTCGTATATAAGCTATACGTATCGAGATAATAGACAGTGTTAGTCTTGCCCCGTGTGTTAGTCTTACCCCACCTTACCTTATATACCAGTTTTAAAATAAGAACAGTTCATCACAATACCTCTGATGATGACTTTCTTTTGTTCGTCCTTATTTTGCAAGTTGCTCATGCCAGGCAACAGAGGTTCCGATGAAGATCCTCTATCTGCTCGTACCTGGCCGAAAATACATTATTTTTAATTGTGCTTAGAAGAAAAAAATGCTTGGAGTCTTTTAAGATTTTCTTAATATTATCTAATGCGCTTAGGTTTACTAAAAATTTGTACGAATTAGAGGTAATAATAGTACAGATTATTATTAAAAAAAAATACTATTATGGATATTAAAAAAAATTACATTACTCACCAGTTCTCCTAGAAAACTGATGTATCCGATTGCCAGTTTTAAAGTATCGACTTTCGACAGTCGTTTCTCGTAAGGCAGTGTCGGTATGTGGGCTCGAAGTCCTTCGAAGGCATCATTTATAGACTGCATACGTCGTCGTTCACGAAGATTTGCTGCTTGACGCTGTTGAATTTGCTGCTGTGGGCAGCGGGAACGCCTTTTGTGCAGCCGGCGGCAATCAGACCTACGCGAAGAAACCATAATAATATGTTTGGTACTAAGTGAAATAAGTTTTAGGTAATGTTTTATGATTTATTTTGTGTATTGTAAGTATTCATTTTTTTTCTCCTATTTAATTGTTTTGAAGCAAAAAATAATTGTTAGATATTATGCGGAAATATTGTAATCGGTGTAACATCACTATATTTCCCGAACAAAGAAAAATAAAATAAAATAAGTTGCCAGTCGATTATTATGGGTGTCTTCGAGTCTAGAGAAGAACATCTCGAACAAATCCGTCGGCTGCCATTTTATCCCCAAAAAATTTTTTTTTTATCTTTGTAATTTATTGAAATAATTTATTACTGTGCATCTTTTATAAACTTTCCAAACGGCTACGTTAATTGATATTTGGCATTAGCTTGACAACAGTAAACGCCCAGCAGATCTTTTCGGTTTGTTATGTAGATTTTCTTGAGTCGGGAGGTTTTTTTCGAATTTATTTTATAGTTTTACGATTACAATATTTCATTCTTCGTAGATTTAAAAAAAAAATTTAGAAATGTTGGTGTAAAGATACCGTAAGAATCGCAGTGCTTTGTTATATTTTTTTCGCTCAAGCTTACTTATTTATGTTTTCACATATAAAATTGAATCAAATCAGTTTTATTTCTATTTTTCACTTAGATATTAAGTTGACTGCTTATAATCAAAAAAAAATCATAATCATTGTACCTTTTCGGCGGCGTGGACTGATTTTCTTGGTCACTGGCATACAGACTTCCGTCGGACATCGAGGAATCGTCGTAAAGAAACATATTTTCGGAACTATTCGCCGAGTGTGGGGAATTAGCTAGGCCGATGGGCACCATACCGCCTAATTCCAGGGCCTGGTATCGATGACAATTCAACTTGTCCATATTAAACATTATCTAAAGTGACCCACACTTATCAGTAGGTGCATTTCACAGTTTTCACTTCAACTCGCGATAAACATTTTCTACGCGATGGAATGTAAAATTGCTCTTAAGTGCGGAGTAAGGACGACCGCAGTAACTAATATGACCGTACTGAGTGGTTCAAGTTGAGGGTTGATCGGAGGGCTGCCGTCGACGCCGTGCCACAAGACTCCGCCTACAAATTCCCCGCCCACAAGAGTTTTCTCGTCTTTCATCCGACTGTGGGAATGAAATGAAAAGCTTTCAGTGTATAAGAATGTTGAATTTGTAGCAGTTTTAATGCAGCTGAGGAATCTAGTATGAATATTTTATTTTTGATTTCGTTTAAGGTACCTAGGTACAATCGCTGTAGCGATGAAATTTTTTTATTTTATTTAACTTGGTCTTGGATTTACCTGAGGTTGATTTGTAATTGTTGGTACCGACCTAATTTTGTAGTTGTATTAATTGAACGTATTAAATTAGGTACTAAATTTCTCAGTTATGTGGTTTATACCCTCAAATAAGTCGAAAACAAAACCACCTTTGGTGTTTTATTTACGAGAACCTCTAATTATTACAGTAACCAAAACTGTTGAACAGTGAAAGATCATTTCACAATCTATACTGTAGCTGTGGTTGGTTGCGAACGTTGGCAAAATTAAATGCTTTTCTATTGGTGCAGGTGACCCCCAGGGGTCCATAGGAGGCTTTACGGGGGCCTACGTTGGGGTAACGAAAAAATAAGGGTTCACGATTTGTTATTGAGGATTCTCAAAGATATAACTGACTTCGACAGCGTAGATCTAAAATGTTGGCTTGACTTCAATTATCAATGTTTTAAGAAGCTCAATGTCGGTTACTTGTAGGATATTAAAAAATAGAAACGCCCCTTGTAATTATTCTAAGCCCCTTGGTTAGGAGGTCCATCGGTGCGAGCAAAATTTAAAAAATGTTCTATGACAAAAAATCTGGGAACTTCTGATGTAAGCGCTGGATTTATAATATCTACATTTGGTAGCATTTTTATGGAATACCTAAATATTTCTTCTTGTTCTTCTTTTTTCTTGATCAAAAAAATGTTTACCTAGTCAAAGACCTAGAAAAAAGAAGTTTCTACAACCTATCTAACGTTACCGGTTCTATTATATCTTTGTCAGTGTGATATTTTTGGTTCTTTTTGCCATCTTGTAGGTACCTGAGCCTGAGGCGAGGACAAAAAAAGAAAAATTTTAGGTAAGTTGGTTTAAAAAAAAGTGTTTGACGTCGCTCTTTTGTGCTTTAAAAATCTAGGAAAGGAACCTTTTGCCTGAATGTCTATTAAATTCTATCTGAACCCACCGAGCCTAGCAAAAAGAGTCTTTTTGCCACCGTATAAATTGATTATGAGTACCTATGACTAATTCGTTTATGTTATTAAGAAATCCCAATTTAAAAAAAAAGAAAAAAAATTAAATAAAAGGTAAATGAGGTTATCAAAACTATTATTATAAAAATCAATTACTTTTACTCGCGCTATTTCATAATTACCAGTTAAGCGTTTTTAAAATTTGCCGCGTATATCTTGAGTCTTCGCTCAGTCAGTAGTGATGTTTGATACATCATAAAAAATATTTTATCGTAAATCAAATCACAATTTTATAAATCACAATATGTACATATTTATCATAGAGTAATAATATACAATAGTATAGAGTGCTCATATTGCACAAAATGTTCAGTTCGCAGCGTAGGCACATGACTCTATGGACAGATAGGGATGTACAATTACCTATCGGCAATGATGTTTCGATAAGTTATGTAAATAAATAAACTTGCACAGACTTTTGTGTTAAATGATCATATTTCAATTTCAAATATAAATGTTATAGATTTTAATACAATCATATTACTCTTCTTTTAAATTTACTTCGAAAATTATGATAAGAGAAATGTGAGGATATCGTGGAAATTAAATTAAAATAATATTATATAAAAAATATATATTATTATTAAGTTTTAACGTTTTCATAATTTTCCAGTCAACCATTTTTTTATTGACCACTGAAAAGAGTAAGTTTATTAAACAGTTGTCTTTGCATTTTGTTTGCCTTATGGACCAAATACTTGATGCGTATATCAACAGGTACAGCAGTACTTATTAATTTGCGGAGTCCTATTTTTGTTTCATAAAAATTGGAACCTAGAAAGTGTACTGAACACAATTTATTCCACATATTTGGTTCGAAAATTGTTTCGTTTAAATCTATTATCCACTTTTTCATCATGTTCAGGTCTTTTGGAAGGCTGAAAAAGAAAAGAATGTTTACGTTCCAAATTTCGTTTTTAAATTTTTTCATATTATTTCATTTTGTTACAGAGAAAAATTTCATAAATCAAAAAGCAGTTAAGACGTTATCTATCTTCCCAGTTTAAGCAATCGTCCTCCTTAAACCATAATAAGGCAGTTGGTATCCATTTGATATCGGTTTCGCATCGGCCAAATCATATATCGTTGATACCCTAGTTTACGCTATATTGCCCTCGAGTTAAATTCCTAAAAGTAAAAAGTACTTACGTCGTACAAAACGCAATTAAAATATAATAAATATGAAAAATAGAAAATAAAGTATTTAAGTTACATTGATATATTAATAGTTTCCCAGTACCCTCAAGACTAACATTAAAAAAAATATTTTGAGTATCGACTGCAACGTTGGTAGTGTCACATCCCTATATTTGGCGCGGGGGTGCGCGGCGCGGGGGCGGTCTTGTCCGTTCCCGCCCCTCGTGCCCCCTTCACCCCCGCGGAGCGTAATTTGTTTTCATAAAAATAAGTATAAAAATCGACTTACCGATGAAATAAGATATCGGATTTCAGTTTGGTTTGCTTCCTAGTATCATTTTTGCACGATAGAACTGTACATTTTCACCATTTTGATCCGTAAAAATTTTAAAAACTTTCTATAGGAACGCACACCGTTTACGCCACTAGCTCTCAACCACGACTACAAGCGCCTCTGGCGGGAACGTCGTGATGTTCCCACCTGGGCCTACTGTTCCCACTTTGTTAGGCGCACTCTATAGAATATAAATTACTCTAAGATATTTATCTACAATTTTGTTTATAAAATCTTTGTTGTCCAAACCCGTTTAATTTAGGAATAATTATAATATTTGTTTTTTTTTGTGCTATCTGTATAATAATGACAAGATGTCACCGCTGCACTGAAGGAGACGTTTGACGTCTACACTTCGCAAAGCTTGACGTTGACGCAAGACGGACGTCTTGCTTGTCTGTCTGTCATGTTTGTACGAACGATATCACGATCACGGTTTTCTCCCTTCGCTGATCCTGATCTCCTTTCGTATATCATATCAGAATTTATGAGATTATACTTGGTTGGCTATGTTAAAAAATCAATTATAACTCTTATGTCTCAAAATTCAACACCTAAAACTTATACTAGGTAATTCAAAAATTATTTAGTCGGTTTTGTAATTTGTTTGAGTATCATGCCGATAGTTTATTGTCGATCGATTGGCTAGAATATAATTGTAATTGTTTGTAACACTACATTGTATTCTATCTTAAAGAGACAAGTTCAAAGTAATTAACGACGGAAAGTCAAAGATTTGTATTCGATAGGTTTCTCAGTTTATTACAAGGCACTCGCAAGATGATTGATTGATCATGAGAGGCTATATAGACGTCAACAAAAGCTGTCCTACACGAGTTTAGTCCTTTACTTACGTATCTAAATACGTGTGTCAGTGATATTTTTAATTTGCGTCGATTACTAGTCGTTCATATCGCATCTCTTCATAATATTCGTATAACATCTCTTCATAAATACTGTAGTTACCCCTAGTATTGCTGCAGTAAGCCAAGTATTTGTAAATAATTATGTTTATCGTCGGATTAACTGGGGGTATTGCTACTGGGAAAAGTACTGTGCTTTCAATATTTCGTCACAATGGAATTGCAGTAATTGATGCTGATGAAGTAGCTAAAAAAGGTACTATTTCCTGTTTTTTTTTATATAAACTGCTTTAGTTGCTAACTTAACATCATGTTCATGTTTTTGTATTGTTAAACAGTTCACTTAAAAGCAAATGTAGCTTATAAATTTTATTTAAAGTGAGTTTGTAACACACAAAAATAATATAAATAATTTACTATATTACCATTGATTGCAGTGTTAGACCCAGGAACACCAGCGTGGAAGGAACTACGTGATTACTTTGGAGAAGAAGTCTTACATTCAGATGGCAAAGTTAATAGATTGAAATTGGGAGAGTTGGTGTTTGATAATATAGAAAAAAGAATGAAACTCAATGCCATCACTCACCATAGGATACAGAATGCTATGATGAAAACAGCAATCAAATATTTCTTCTCTGGACATAGTTACATAGTCATGGAGGTGCCCTTACTCTTTGAAACAGGAAAAATGCTCAATTTTATGCATAAAATAATCACTGTTGTGTGGTACGTATAATAATAATTATTATTTTAATAATTTTTTAACAGTGTTTGAGTGGTTAATAAAGGAATTAAATACATTTGCTTTTACTCAATCAACTCAATTTAATTATTACTTACTATTTATAAATATTTCATAATGTCAACAGACTAAGTAATGAAAAACCTTGTTTATTTCAGTGATGACCATCAGCAATTAGAAAGACTATGTAAACGAAATGACTTCTCTGAAGTAATGGCCAAGAAGAGGATAACTTGTCAGATGCCACTTGAGCAAAAGGTGGCCCGATCTCATTTTGTCATAGACAACTCTGGTGATATGTCCAGTACTTATAGTCAGACCGAAAACATTATAAAACTCCTCAATAGATCAAAATTCACCTGGTAAGTGTCAAAATTATCCAATTAACAAATTTGACGTTCGTACACCTAGTTGCATGAAACAACGAAACAAGGTTATTATACATTCAATAGAATTTGGAATGGAAACAAATAAAAGTAAAAAATATTTTAGGTAGATAACTTCTAGAGTACAAAATTAAAATAACTTTATATCTTTACAGGTACTTTCGGACAATAATTGCGATTGCCATGTTATCCATAGTATGTGGCATTAGCCATGTGATCAGTAATTTACTAGGAAATAATAAAACTTAAATTATTGTTTATCATTGTTGTAAGGAATTAAATGAAACGCACAATATGTTTTATTGTAATATAATGTATGCAAACTTACTGCTAAAATTGGTAGTTGCATTATGTACTCCATTCAATTGTTTGATAAGTATTGTGGCACTAGTAAAAGCTTGCAACTCATTGGTTACCAAATGTAGAACTATTTCTTCCCTACTGTGTACACAGGGTGGTAAATATTTTATAGAATTAATTTATTTTAAAGAAAAATAAAATCTGATGATTTGACAATAAACAAATGAAATTTTGATGATGCTCAATTAAATGTCTGTTAAATTAATGCTATCTAGCTCACAAGGAAGTGATTACTATACAACTATAGATGTTACAATGTGCCAATTTTCGTGATGTTTGATTGCTTACTATTGCTGCATTTAGTTCATTCCGTTTTAATAAATAGCTAGACACTCTCTTAACCTATAACCTTATAGTTGTTGGCATCCTTGGCTGTGGGGCAATGTGGAATTGTTTTCTGAAAGAGACAGACATTTATGTGACAAATAAATGTTTGTTCTCCAGTGGGTGATGTATTATGAGTGTTGTCCTTGCTACCCGCTACACAGAGAATTCTAGAGAGTATGAACGTGTAAGCGTTAATTATTTATTATTATTGTAGGTCATTAAATGTTAAGTACTATCGAGATTAAATAGTGCGTAGTTTAACTGAACGTAACATTGTCGTCGATCACTCATGATAACTAAGTACTTATGCTACGAATTAGCATGAAAATTAATTATGGTAGTGAGTTCGAATTTGTTTGTAAAAACTGTTCCTCCATCTCATCGTTTGGAGCTCCTAGAGATAAAGAACAACAGGCATTCTGATCCAAAAAAAATTTACGCAGCAACAACTAATAATACTTCCAATAGTTTGGTTATATAGACCTTAAACTAATCCTATGAATTTAACACTAACTACGTTTCTGGAGTAGGTAGTTAATTAAGTTTTCGCAAGATTTCAATAAATTACGTCCATATATTATGTATATTTTCTAAGTTCTTAGTATGACCTAGCTATTGGAAATAATCCTGGGTCTGACCGCGCATTTTTTAAGACCATCAATTTCCTGATGTCCTTAAGTTGATAGGTTATAAAGCATTGTGACATTGTGAGCGATAACAGGTATTTCGATTTATTACAGTGATAACAATGTACACAGAATTATAGACTATTTTGAATAATCATTTTATTTTACAGTATCAAAATCAACACTCAGAGGCTCACTAGTCAATACTAAGCATTTTAAGATGGTTTAATACTCTCATTGCTATTCAGCTAAATTGAGTAGACTTTAAGTAGGTTTGATTGATCTTTCCATGTTTAAAACGATGAGATTTTGGTATAGACCACCAGTTCTTAATATCAGATCGAATTGTCGGGTTCCCTGGGCTACCACTAATGAGGCTAATATGGTTATTGAAAAGGTGCGCACGTGTTAGGTAGTTGCGGTTTTTAATGAATTGCACCGTCTTAGTAGTGCCCTGGGTTTCATTAATATAATCTAAATTTTGCGGATCGTATTGAACATTATCATTATGATTAATGGATGGGGCGCTTGGAGTGGTTTCGTTTGTTTGTAGTTGATCTATTTCGAACACTTGTCTGATAGGGTCATAATTGTACGACCCAAATATTGGTCTGAAATAAACGAGAAAAATGATTATTATTCTGATTTTTAATTGAAACCTCAGACCAAAAAATATAAAAGACATAGTAGTCAGAACAAAAAAGTGAGGTCAATTTTTTTTCCTTTCTTTTACTGTCTGACGTATGTCACCGAGCACGGTCTGCAAAGCAATGTACCGGGAAACGTTATCATATTGTTATTAAGGTTATGTTTTTCCCTACTACGCTCCTTAGTTCTGAAGACTGCGTCTATATATTTTTTTGGTCTGTGGTAGGTATATACCTAACACATACATACATATAAAGGCGCATACCTATTGCAGAAACTGCCCATAAGGCATATGAGATGCTCTGGGTGTATGACTTATGAATTAGGATTATCATAACACCTACCCATATGCAGCCTATGTAGGTATAATGCGTTTTTTTAACTTGTCTTATTTTTAAAAACAAAAACATTAATTTTTAAAGCAGTTCTTGTAAATATTTAAGCATATGTGATATTGAAGTGAAGAAATCACTTAAATGTTACTAGAAAAGTAAAAAACATGAAAATGTGTGAGTTCCCTTGCAAGATTTACGAGAACTACGTGCTAATAACAAGTAAAAAAGAAATTGGTCTGTACGATTCAAATTACACGCACATGCAACTATGCAATGACTATATGTTAGTCAATCATAATATTATGTATGTATTATTATATATTGACGTACAAAATATAAAAACCATGAAACATACGGCATAACAGAAATATCCGTTATGAACCGAGGTAGAGGTGCATTTTTTCCAGAAACTCCTAGAAGGCTAAAACAAAAAAAAATATCTTAAGCATAGGAACTATAATCACTAATCAATGTTTATTAGTAAGGTATCCAACTAACATTTTATTTCTAAAAGTGAAATATAAAAGCATTATAGCAGCGATAGCGTAGTGGTTTGAACGTTGGTCTCTCGAACGAGAGTTCCTCCAACTTAAAAAGCTACATGCGTATTAGAAGCTTATTGTCACTTGCTTCGGTGAAGGAAAATATCGTGAGGAAATCTGAACACCTGGGAGTTCTCCATAAAGTTCTCAAAAGTGTATGAAGGCCAATCCACACTAGGCCAGCGCAATAGACTATGGCCTTTACCCCTCATAATATGAGTGGAGACCCGAGCCCAGCAGTGGGACAGTTATGGGTTGTCATGATGATGATAAAAGCATTAGATGGATAATTATTGCTAGATACTCACGGAATATAATTGTAAATCGATAAAACTAGAAATGGAATCTTCCTCATTATTGATTTCTTCGCATATCGTCCTATAATTATATTTAAAGGGCTTAGCTTTTTTATATTTCAATGTTCATGAAACCGAGCAATATTTACTTTTATTATTTGATTTCTCACTCGCCAATATCCTCACCTTATACAACAATTTTTATAGGGCACTTACAATGGTTTTTATTGATTATAAAGTATTAAAAATAACTAGGTACCTAGATGCATACTGGTTATACGCATACAAGTTACATTCGTAGTGCCTAAAGGAACAGCCGCATTTTTATAAATGAACATCAACCAACAACAAATTAAAAAACCCGAAAGTGTTTACAAAATAATTTCAAATAAATTATTGGTCATTTAAGAATGTTGAGATACCCATAAACAACCCGTTTTTTACATTCAGCAATACTGTTCTAAGTCTTAAGCCTTTAACAGTTCAATTCTTCTATTCTATTTCTGTAACTACTCATCATCTTAAAAAGACCATTTGTTATAAAGTACCTAGTGCGGTAGGTAGTTGACTTGACTTCACGCATGTTTGAAGATATATTCATGGAGAATTTGAATTTGTAGATTTCAGAAAGATTACCATCACAAGGGATAATAATATAAATATTATTCTAACGCCTAATTTTTTACACATTATACGGTTCAGTCAGATAGCAAACGGCCCGTGGTTCGGTTGGTGGCTCGACTTTTTATTCTTTCTTACTCATCAACGCAACCATTGGACGATTATTTTTAGTAGCAGGTCGGATATATTGTTAGAGATAGAAATATTTACCTCCTCAGACCAAAATACATTAATTTAAATTTACCTACTTCATTTCCCTATTACCCTTCTAGGTACGTCTTACCTACGTAGGCGGTTAGTTATCCAGGCTAAATGAGTGCTTCATGCTTGTTGTTTACCTCCACTTTTGGTCTTTTGTGCATCCTCTTAGGTCTCGAGATATCAATTAATTTTCTAGTTTAGAATAGTGTCAGAAAGTAGAAATAGTAACGCCTAAATAGTAAGTAACGTAGAAATAGAAACGCCTATTTTTGCCGCCGCTTTTTTGTTAATAAGTGTGCGCCTCACCGGTCGATTCAATCTTCTTATTTATAGGTCTGTGGAGTATTAAAGTTAAAAAAATTATTGTTAAATAACTTGAAACAAAAATAATTAAGTTATTTAAATAATGCCTTTTATAAGTCTTTCACCTATTCCTATAAAAAATACATAATCGTTTTTATTGTATCGTTATTCGCTATTTACAAAAATAGCAACACTTACGTTCCGTTTCAAGTACATTAATTTGAAGTTAGTAAAATGTTTTGCAGTTTTGCGTATAATCACTAATGACATAAAAAAATATACGAACGAACCTGTCATGTCATTCGTTCGTCTGGTTTATTTTCGTCATTTGGTTGATTTGGTTTGTGAAGTGTATTCATCAATACTGTTCTATTAGACAGTTACAAAATTCTTTGTATCACAGAGCTATTTTATTTTGCGTTCAAAAGATTTGCTGCGCAGTTCCACATGTTTTCGATAAACAAAAAAATAGTTAAAACAAAATTTCTTTGTGTTAACAATTGTTTTAAAACGTTTTCTTTATGAGTTTCGATGTTCTGGGCCAGAGTCAAGAATGCGTAGACGTTATTTGGCCTATACAAAGGATGTGTAGAATTAGAGAAGCTAGAATACATTAATGTTAAGCGTGTCAAATAAAGATGGCTCACTTCAGCAAGCGTGATGTTACCTATAGCGCACTGAACAACGAACTGACCCCGCCGTTGGGAAGAGCTGCGGAGACCATGAACGCAGCGCCCACCATGATTACTCTGGACCATGAGCATGATGATGCCACTAATGTCATCATACACAAAGTACCCAAAAATAAAGGTAAGAACAAACATCCACACTGTATGCTACTTTGTTTAATATGCAGAAAATATAAACATAATTACTGTACAACAAAATACCACAGGTTTTTTCCTAGCCACTTATATTATTTTTGTTACTATAAATGTTTAATGTCTTACTCTTCCCAAAATAACAATATATAAATCACTATTTACCCCTATAATTTAACCAAAAATAGATCTAATTTGAATTTTGCCTTTGTTTGTAACCTGAGAATACATTATTCAGCAAAAAATGAGTATAGTTTATAAAACACAGTTGTGCTTATAAGACAATACTTTTGCATAACCTTGTAGTTGTTTGAATGATTTATTGACCTAATCTAAATAATCAAATATGAATCTAGTGCATGTAAATCTCAGAAATCTGTTTGCCTTCTTCTAAATTTAATTAAATTCTTGTTTTTTAAAGCCAATGATAAAATAGATTATATTGTAACATAACACAGGAAATGCCACACAATTTGCAAGTAATTTTACTGTAACAATATTGTAGATAAATAAATACAGTTGTAATGTTTATTAAAATTCTTGAAGTTTTGACTTTTGAAATTAGCTTTTAATTCTTATGGTGAATTTAAATTGAACTTTTTGTTGCAGAGGGATGGACACACATTGAAGACTTGGATTCGTTTTTTACAAGAATGTATAGGTATTATGTATGTGGTGGCTTCTATCCCATGATAATGTCAGATTTGTTTTACCTTCTACAGTTTATATTCATTGTCTGGTTCTCAACATTCTTGGTGCACTGTGTAGACTATCCAAGGTTATTTAGGAATGATCCTAAAGCTAATAGAAGTGAAAAGCTCACGTTAGAAGATGTAATTTTTGACTCTTCTACATGTGTTGCCAGAATATCATGGCAATGGTAAGTTTACTGCACAAATAGTAAGGCCTTGGTTGACCAAGCTTCACTTTGAGTTTTGAAGAAAAATCTTTTTTTCGCTTTCACCTATTTCTCATCATTGCAACCCATAAGTGTCCTACTATTGGGCTCGGGTCTCTTCTCATAGTTTGAGGCCATTTTCCACCATGCTGGCCTAGTGCATATTGGCAGGCTTTATACATCTTTAAGAACTTTATGGAGAACTCATCAACTATTTCTTATATTTCATAAATCTACATGAAAACATTATCAATTGTTTGACTGAAAAATTCATAGCTAACAATTGTTTGTGCCCTTCAACCTTATAAAGGTGTATCAATTACCAAAATTGCTAGTACATAGTAGTGTAGATTTATATGAATTTTAGCTGAATGGTTTTCAGTTCAGTTTGTATTTTAATTAATAGCTGGGTTATTTGAATAACATTAAGAGTGTTGATGAAATTTTTCTCCAATTATAAGACAGTTTTATACAGTACATATTTTTCATTTTAAAAATAAAACAAACCGGACTATGGTTGCTTATACTATTAATCAATTAATTTTGTTTCAGGTGGAGTATTGTTGTATTATGCTCCATTATTTGGTTAATGAGATTAGTCATATCAATATACCACTTATATTATGCCTATGATACTAAATTGTTCTATAATAATGCCCTGAGAATTAAAGAGGTAAGTGTCTATGAGCATTATGTGGTAGAACAGAATGGATATTTATTATTTGAAAATATACTTTATGTATAACAATATAACTGTTATTTTAGAGTGATTTGGCATGGATAAACTGGTCTACTATACAAGAAAGAGTGAGGGAAGCACAGCCGGAACATCATATGTGTGTACATAAGCAAGAAATCAACGAATTAGATATTTATCATAGAATACTCAGGTAACAAAATACAATACATACATTTTATTAAATTGTTTTTTTTTTGTATTTATGTGTGTGTATAAAATTGTATATTTTTGTAATATAAAATGTTGTTTTATATTGTTTGCAGGTTTAATAATTATATGGTTGCAATGGTTAACAAGAACCTGCTTCCACTGCAGATACATGTGCCTTGTATTGGAGATTTTCATTATTTATCTAGGGGTCTAAAGTGGAATTTAGAGTTTCTACTATTTTGTAAGTATTATGTTCATAAACATTATTATGTTTCGTAATAATTCTCTACCTAAGTTTCATTAAGTTCAAGCTTAAAATGGTCACTACACATCATCAAATGTAATAATAAAATAAAATAATATAAATATACAGGGTTAATTTTATTTAGCGCATCACCTTTTGCAAGCAGCTTCTCTACGTCAATCCCAACGACATTTGTTCTACGACTTTTTGAAATTAATAGATTTTAAAATTTTAGTTTTCCCATACAAAATTAATGTGTTGCTTCTGAACTAGCATTACTCTGCGCATAGGTATGCCACGCACCTTGCGTTGGCAGTAGTTGTCATTTTAGGCACTTCTTACAAAATACAGAGTTTTAAATAACAGAGGGAGCAAAATTTATTTGTTTTTTATTATTTTTGGTTATTTATCGAGCTATGTAAAAAGTCGTAGAACAAATGTCGTTAGGATTGATGTGGAGAAGCTGCCTGTAAAAGGTGATGCGCTAATTAAAATTTACCCTGTATATTGTATATAGTCAAACAGTTGTACAACACAGCAGAGTACTTTAAATAGTATAGTAATATTATATATTACTAGAAGTCGCCGGCGGCTCCGCCCGCGTAATTTTCCCGTTTCTGGAACAATTTTTTCTGCTGCTCCTCTCCTATTCATCTTAGCTTGATGATATACAGCCTATAGACTATCTTACACTAAAAAAATTTTTCAAATTGGTCCAGTAGTTCCTGAGATTAGCGCGTTCAAACAAACAAATAAACAAACAAACAAACTGTTCAGCTTTATATATTAGTATAGATTTATTATTATATTATAGTAATATTAGTATTACTAATAATACAACCATATTTTCTGTTCTTCTTGTTTTCAGCTAGTCCATGGAGTCCCTGGGAGAATTGCTGGCAGCTGAGAGAATGTTATAAAGATCATACAAAAAGGTTGATGCTGGCCCGGCAGCTCGAACGACAGATACTTATGTTGGGGCTGATCAATCTATTCCTTGCGCCCCTCATACAGGCGTGGCAGATACTGTATTTCTTCTTCAATTATGCCGAGGTAATTATAAAAGCTCTTTGAGATATTTACTGACCAAATCTTTTATTTGTGTAGCTGTGGATTATACTAGACAGATAAAATACTATGTTATAAATTCAAAATCCAAATTAAAATAATTTATTTCGTCATAGCAATTAATAGCTCACTTGACGAATGTTGAAATTTACAATACGAATAACATAAAATAAAATAAAAATTACATTGTTACAATAAAACTTCCTAAAGTCTACGTAGACAATACCTATTATATCACCGGCTTTATGAAAGGCAACAGTAGTGTTTTGAAATATACTTTAATTAATCTCTCAATCAGTTAAAGCTATTTACGCCGAATTCTTTATTAAGAGTCGATGATAGATTAGCAAACTTTTTCTTCGTCCATCATGTTATTTTTTAATTTTGTTTTTTATTATCACTTTTAGTTGATAAAGCGTTCGCCCGCGTCGCTGGGTCTTCGCACGTGGTCGTTATACGCGCGCGTCACACTGCGGCATTTCAACGAGCTAGAACACGAGCTACGAGACCGATTGAACCGTGCACACAAACCGGCCACCAAGTACCTCGCGAGCTTCTCCTCACCCACCACCACTGTTGTCGCCAAGTATGTATACACCTTTATACTTCTTATTAAAGATAGGTTAGATTAGTGGAAAGAAATTGATTGTTAACTATACTAGAATAGTTAGATTATGGAAAATAGCCTTTGTAGCCTTTATACCAATATGGTGTGAATTCGAAAGCCAAGTAAAACAATTTAGTTTTTATATTTCTTTATTATTACATTACAGACAACATTAAGTACAATTTGTTTTTTAAAGCTTCGTGTAATCACCCACCATGCTGCGTAGTTCGGCAATGGGAAATAATAAATGGCAATCATTAATAATTAATAATACACTAAAATGCCACTTTAGATTGGATACTTAAGTCTGGAAGTACTATGACACACATAATGTATTAGACTTACTTTATTTTGACACATAGTACATAATACGTACACACGTACATAACACGTAGTACATAACTACTTAAACGGTCACTCATCCTACTAGAATGCACTGATTTGCCTAACTAGGTCGATCAGCTGTTACGGCTGAAAGGAGTCACAGAGCCATACTTAAATTGGTTGTAACCGCTAACAATTGACTGTCGTAGTCAAATTATATGTTGCACATTGTGCGATTGCAATAGATATTTCAATAGAATTATAACTTATTATTTTCATAACCGAATGAAGATTGTCACAGATAAAATAAATATTACGTACTAAGGAATGTATGTAACATTTTTGTTTGCATTATTTGCAAGTTAATATAATAAGGTGTACCTAATATAGAATAATAATATATGTAATATAGCCCATAGACGTATGGCTATGACAGTAATTATAAATAATTAAATAAACAAAGGGGCTGGTCACAATGAAGTATTATAGTGACAATTTCTTATGAATACTTACGTAATTTTAGTGACGTGTTATATTATAACGTGCCCTATCTCACGTACTTGGTGCAGCATATTATTTCAATATGTGTCAGTAATTTACGACGTGGAATGCTAACTTAACGACCTAATAAATGTTAATAATTTATATTTATAATATAATTATTTTTTTATTTTGAGACCCCACTACAGTATATTTGCTACATTCAGTTATTCTTCCCCACTCTTATCCCCTACAACTTTAAAACGGCTGAACCGATTTTCATCAAACATGTCTAAAAATAGTCGCAGATGTCACTATTAACACAAAGAAAAACTAAATTGAAATCGCTTCATCTTTTCGTGGTACTACAGACAGACACATCAATCTTATAAAACCCTTCTTTTTGCGTCGAGGTTAAAAAAGCCATATTATAAATACGCACAAAAATTTTACCTTTTAGTAACTCATGTTTCTCGCATTGTATTTTAGTACATATTAAATTGAATATCAATATTATGAGTTATAAATAACAATATAATACGGTAATGACACCGATTGTTGGTTGACCTACATAATAGATAAGAAGTTATTATAAATGTGTGGCACGTAACTTTAAGGAAATATTTCTTACCAATGTTTATTAATGTAGCTCTGCTATTCTGCTGTGTGTATTGTTATAGTATTGTATGAATTTGTATGTAACTTTTGATTGGTGTTCATGATTGATTCTGTATAATATGACGATTTAAATTGCTATTTATATTACAGCCTCAGACCAAAAAATCTATAGACTGAGTCTTCAGAACAAGAAAATGAAGTAATTTTTTTTCTTTTTTTTATGGTTGGACGTATGTCACTCTGTGACATACACACGGCCTGTCGAGCAATGGAAAACGTTATCATTTGATAAGTACGTTATGTTTTTTGCACTACGCTCATTTGTTCCGAAGTCTGTCTCAGCCTATATATTTTTTTTTGTGATTACAGCTTTAATGTCTTACGTGAATCGTTTTCTATTTTATTTTTATTATTATGTGATGTACGTATGTATGTATGTGAAGTGTATAAAAATTATATTGCACGATGAAATTATATATTTTAATAATTTCCATCCTGGGATTCTGAGAGAGGCAGTTATGAATTGCAGTATTTAATTAGGTTGAGCCATGTATAATGCAGTGCTTCCAAGAGCGATTGCGAATGTTAATATTTACGCTAATCATGACCCTGATAGAAATTAATTGTTATGTTGAACTATAATCTCAAACTCGTATTATTCCATTTATTGAAGACTAGCTGACCCGGC